>JAKTVF010000059.1:0-58047 GCA_030557055.1 Candida tetrigidarum
TACTTGGGATACTTTTGGATGTTCACCAACTGTTTCGCTTCCGCCGCATTTGTTTTGATCATGAGAAAGAGAATCAAGTTGACCAACTTTAAAGATTTCGACACCATGTACTACAACAACTTGTTATCTATTCCAATCTTGTTGGTTTGTTCTTTTATTTTCGAAGATTGGTCTGCTGCCAACGTTGCCTTGAACTTCCCAGAAGACAACAGAGGTACCACCATCACCGCCATGATCTTGAGTGGTGCTTCATCTGTTGGTATTTCTTACTGTTCCGCTTGGTGTGTCAGAGTCACTTCTTCTACTACCTATTCCATGGTTGGTGCTTTGAACAAGTTGCCAATCGCCTTGTCCGGATTGATTTTCTTTGATGCTGCCGTCAACTTTTGGTCAGTTTCATCTATTTTTGTTGGGTTTGTTGCTGGTTTAGTTTACGCTGTTGCCAAACAAAAACAACAAAAACAAGCCGCCAGCACATTACCAACTACAAATAAATAGACAAATTGAGATGGTGTTACCTTTCACTTCCTCATCTCTTTAACATTATACCACTACCATTACCATCACACACAAACAAATAAAGCAATTACAAAACGGGAGCTTCCGTTTTTATAACTTTTTATTTACCATATCAGCATCAAATGTAAAATTAATAAAAAAATACCTTCTTTTTATTTTTGTTTCAAGTTATTTTTTTCTAGTTTAATAGAGTATTTTTTTTTCCCCCACCAATTTATTTATTTATCTGTTTGTTTAGTTTATTTTGACATGTTTACTTAAACAACAATATACAAATATATCACTAGTTATATATTAGGAATTGACATTGGTTTGTCTAACAGAGAAACAAAATATACCAGTTGGAGAAAAATATAAATTCTGCAGCCAAATTTTTGTATATTTGTTTTTTTTGCTCTCCCTCACATTTATTCTCCTGCCACAAACAAGTAAAGGAAAAAAAAAAAAAGAGCTCTTCGAAACTTTCTCTTCCTGCAACTGTTTTTTTTTTTTGTTTTGCTTTGTTTGGATTAGTTTCGTGAAATTTTTCAATATATTCAATATACTCCCGGTGATTCCTAAATTCAAATCTTTCACCAAAACCAACATTCCTCTTTCTTGTTGATAGATATTACAGTGACAGAGAACGGAGGATTTCCCATTTATTATTAATTTACACTATCACAGATTACAACAAATAGAGTCGACGAAAAACAGGGAGATAAACCAAGATCATGTCCCAACAAAACACTTTAGAGTCAATTCCAAAAATATTGGAACAATCATTACATCCGCAATTGTCCAACCAGGCGGATAAAACATTGAAGTCGATTGAGAACGAACCGGGGTTCAGTATAAACTTATTACACGTCATTGCATCCACCAATTTACAACAATCAGTCAGATTGGCGGGGGCATTATATTTTAAAAACTTGATCAAGAGAAAGTGGTTAAGTGCCGATGGAGTTAGCTACTTGTTACCCCTTGAAGATGTGAATAAAATCAAATCGGAAATTTTGGATGTCATGATCCAATTACCAAATCAATTACAAGTGCAAATCGGTGAAGCAATTACATTGATTGCTGAGCTGGATTTCCCCCACAATTGGCCAAACTTGATTGACAATTTGGTCACCAAGTTGTCATTGACTGATTTCGTAAACAACAAAGCTATTTTATTAGTGTCTCATCTGATTTTCAAAAAATGGCGACCATTATTCCGTTCCGATGAATTGTTTTTAGAAATCAAATTGGTGTTGGACAAGTTTGTTGACCCGTTCTTGAAATTGTTCATTGAGTTGGATTCTTTGATTGAAAAATCTTCTGATAATGAAGCTCAATTGACTTTATACTTTGAAAACTTATTATTGTTGATGCAAATCTACTACGATTTCAATTGTCAAGATATACCGGAGTTTTTCGAAGACCATATGAACGAGTTGATGAATATCGTTCATAAATATTTGGTTTATGATAATGGATTATTGAAAAAACACGACGAGGATGAAGAGATCAATGTTTTGATTAAAGTGAAAACTTCGATTGTGGAATTGTTAAGTCTTTATGTGACAAGATACGCAGATATTTTCCAACCATTGATCCAAACATTCATTACCACCGTTTGGGAATTGGTTAATAATTATGTCACCAAGCAACCTAAATATGACTTGTTAGTTGTCAAATCTTTACAATTTTTGACTTCTGTCATTAAAATCCCAGACTATCAATCACTTTTCCAACAAGAAAATTCAATCAATGAAATCATTGAAAAAATCATATTGCCAAATATCTACTTCCGAGAAAATGACGAAGAAACATTTGAAGATGAACCTATTTTGTATGTTCGTTCCGATTTGGAAGGTTCTGATTTTGATTCTAGAAGAAAAAGTGCCACCGACTTTTTGCGTGAGTTGAAAGAGTTGAATAGTGAATTACTCACCAATGTGGTTATGAAATATGTCAACCAATTTTTGAGTCTTTCAGGTAATGACTGGAGAAACAAAGATACAGCAATTTATTTATTCAGTTCCTTGGCCACTAAAGGTAGTGTAACCAATGCTGGGGTCACCAGTACTAATGTTTTGGTCGATGTTGTCAAGTTCTTTTCAGAAAACATCGCCAGTGATTTGGAATCTACCACTTCAGTGAACCCAATCTTGCAAGTTGATGCAATTAAATATATCTACATTTTCAGAAACCAATTGACCAAAGACCAATTATTGATGACGATACCAAGATTGATTAGTCATCTCAATGTCAAATCCAACCCCGTGGTTTACACTTATTCCGCCATCACCATAGAGAAGTTGTTATCCATGACCAACTTCAACCAAGACCATGCTCCCGTGTTCAACAAGCATGACATTCAACCATTCATCACGGAATTAATAACAAACTTGTTTAACCTTATCTTGATGAACAATTCTTCACCAGAGAAATTGGCAGAAAATGAATTCTTAATGAAGGGGATCATGAGAGTGTTGAATACTAGTGAAGATTCATTGCAAGAAAGAGTACCAATAATCGAGCAATTGTTGTCAATTTTGAAAATCACAGCCAAAAACCCATCCAACCCTAAATTTTCCCATTATATTTTTGAAAGTTTAGGATTGTTGATAAAATACGGAATCAATGATAGTAATGCTGACCAATATATCCAAATCATCATCCCAGCATTATTAGACATTTTGAGTGAAGATGTTCAAGAGTTTGTTCCTTATACATTCCAAATACTAGCATACTTGTTAGAAAGCTATCCAAAACAACAAGGGTTACCAGAGACTTACAAGAACTTGATTCAGCCTTTGTTATCACCTGCTGTATGGCAATTTAGAGGTAATATTCCAGGTATTACTAGATTGTTGGTTGCTATTTTAGAACATGACCCAAGCACATTCGTCAATGGAGGTACACAAACCTTGACTCCATTATTGGGTGTTTTCCAAAACTTGTTAGCTAGTAAAGTTAATGACGGGTATGGGTTCGATTTGATGCAATCCATCATGTTGAATATTCCAATGCAGTCCTTGCAACCTTTCTTAGCCAACATTGCTAGATTGATGTTGACAAGATTGCAGAAATCAAGAACTGAGAAGTATGTCAAGAGGTTTATTGTGTTTTTATGTGTTTTAACCAGTATTTCCTTGAGTCCTGAGAACAAGTCTGTTAATCGTGACATCTTGAATGGTGATTTCGTCATTAATTTCTTGGAATCAATACAACAAGGTCTTTTCCATCAAATCTTGACTTCGTTTATTTTACCTACTTCATCAACATTGGCTAATTTACAAGATAAGAAGATTGTCAACGTGGGAATTTCGCAATTATTGGTGTCTCCGTTATTCACAGCCCAAGTACCAACCATTGAATTATTGGCCAAGAATTTGAAATCCTATGAAGGTATATCTAAGGGTTCTACTGCTGGTGGTGGTGCTGGTGGTAGTGCCATTGCTACTACTGGGGGTGGTATTCCACTTGCATCCAATCAACCATTAAATGAATTGGATATAGAGTTGAATGCGTTCGGATCACACTTTTCCAGAATTGTATCTATATCAAACACATCATTTGATCCATTGCATAATATTAAAAACAATGATTTCGACGCCATTAAATCGATAATTTTGAATAATATTAAGAAAGTGGACTTGAATTATTTGCGTCAGTTGAGTCCTGAAGCACAAGAAATATTAAAGAATTTAGGATTCTGATATATGTAGTAGTTTGTACATCTAGTAATAATACATAACAAATTTTGGTATAGAAAAACAAACAATATAAACTATGGAACAAGACTTTTTACCACTGATAAGGGGTCCATTAAAAACCAGACCCTGACAGCTTTTCCAGAACAGCAAGCTGTATCTTCTAATGTGTGATACAGAAAATGGTAGCCCACCCTCTCCGCCAGACCAATAACATTACACAGCATCAACCACCACCCCCGGATCCGTTTTCAATTTTGTTTCAGCATCATCATTATTAGTACTGCTGACTTCATCGTTAATTTTCTCTGGTTCTTCACTATCTTTCTCTTGCTCCTTACTTTCCGATTCATTATCCCCACTACTATTACTAGTGCCATTGCTGCTACTGTTATCATTATCATTATTATCATTACTACTATTGTTTGAATCACCTTTGTCATCTAACTTAATACCACTTTCGTTTTCTTGTTTTTCTTTTTTAGATTTTTCCAACTCAGCAATTTCAGCAGCAGTTAAGAAACGTCCACCTTGACCTCTAGGTCTTCTCATGGCATGCTTATGTCTACTTTCATGTAAATATGGTTTTCTAGTTCGAGCAATTTTTAAATTTTCTTCCAATTTAGCTCTTGCTATTCTTCTTTTCAAAATTCGATGATATTGTTTCGCATTCACGTAAAAAGGTTGTTCTGCTGCAGTGGCATCCTCTTCCACTTCTTCTTCTACAATTTGCTGTTCATAAACCTGTTGACCATCCTGTTGTTGTTGTTGGAGTTGTTGTTCCTGGTGATGGTATTCTTGGTCAACTTCATAAGTGTACGTGGATGTTGGTGAGTCATGGAAGTATTGGTTATTGTTGGCTGTTGCTGTGGTGGTTGGAGTATTTGTGTTTGAAGTCGTAGATACTGATTCTTCATAGTATGCAGCTGCGGTTGAATTTTCTAGCGATGTCATGGTTGGTGATTAATATGTGGGGCTTAATCTCGAATTTGTTTTTAATTTCGTCCTGTCGTTCTAACTGATGATATTAGGAATATGTATACGATGACGCGTAATAGGAAAGGACTACTGTATATGTATGACAGAAAACACGTTTTGAACCTGGAGTGGTAGTTATTGTTCGTTTCTAATGATAATTAAAAGAAAAAGCCCTTTCTTCGATTGTGAATTTTTTTTTCTTTTTTTTTTTTTTTTTTTTTTCATTTTTTTTGCTTATTATTTTTTAGATTTTTTTTTTTTTTTGGTAATTTATTTAGTGTTTCGGGATTTACCCCCTGAAGTCGTGCAACGATTATCAAAAAAGAATACATGTAGAGAGGAAGTTCAATTATTTATTGGTTTGATCTGCAAGATTAGATAAGACTGCAATATATATTAAAATTTGGTATTAATTATTAATTACTAATTACTGTACTTTGTTGCCGTTTTATTGTCTTGCACATAAGGACATCCGCTTATCAGTGGAGACAGCTGCAGAGGAGACAAAGTTCTGATTGATCACAGGTTGTTATCACTCATAGGAAGCCGTACGTGCAACACTCTAGATCATATTGACTAGCAAATAATCGCTTTTTCAAGCACCAAGGTCAATGATATAGTTTAAAATACTGCAGATATAAATCAACCCCTCATACCACTTTCAGTGGGTCATTTTTTGTTACTATCATCATGTTCAAAAGTTGGTTCAAGATTTATATAAGCTTCTAGTGCTGCCGGTAGTGTTGTGGTAGGTTGAGGAATCAGAAGAGAGTCATCTGGTGTAGTGATCACGGATGTGCTTGTTGTTGTTGGAGGAGATTCGTTTTCAACACAATCTTCTTGCATTGCAATTCTTTTTAAGTAATAGTTTGATTTCTTTTGGTTGTTATTACTACTAGCTGAGTTACTAGTTGACATGGGTATACTTTGCTGGTACATGTTTCCTTCATCTGAAGAATAACGTCGACTATCTGGTTCTATAAGATTCTCTCGTATTTTTGTTGTAACAACGCCTTGCGTAACTGGTACCGAGGGATAGATTCCTTGGTTTGAGCTTTGGGTATTGGATAGTAATGTACTGTCTCCTCGAAGCATATCCATATGCATGGTGGTTATCAGATTAGGATGGTTAGTGATACTCTTTGGTTTAACAATTTTTGGAGCCTTTGTATTTTCAATAGTAGACCTATTGTTTGTCCTCCACGTTTTTGATTTAATCACATTCTCCGAATAAGGTAGTTTGGTGGATCGTTTGTTTGTTGTTATCGTGGAGTCTGATGTTGTTGGTGATGTAGTTGAGGCAGTTGGCCACGCACAATCTAGATTCAACCGGGTACAGGTTTCACACTTTGGTTTCGCTTCGTCACATTTCTTTTTACGTTTTCGGCAGGTTAAACACCCTGTTCTTGATCGTATTTGTCTAGTAGGATGACTCATTAGATAGGAAGGTAACTCTAACACGCAAAGGACTAATGCTTATCAAAGTCGAGATAACAACAAACCCAGGCACACCAAAAATAGGGTTGAAAAATTTTTCTGAATTGCAATTTTCCCTGTGGTTTGTGTTTCAATTTCTTTTTCTTTGTATTATAAGTATCCCTCATGCCCAATTGGGTAATGTTGGAAAATTTTTAAGCGCGCCTTAGGTTTGTATGGCATCTAAATTTTTTTTTTAAAAAAATCTTCTCTGTTTTTCCAATCTCTCAACAATACAACCAACAAAGAGCTGGAAATATGCTTTGGCTGTCAAATGAGCAAACACTTTCTATGTCTTGTTCGTGTAATACATCAACATCCATGGAAATATGCCTATTAACGACATATTCATGAATCACCATGCATCAACCATAAAAAAATTATATAACATCACGTGACTTCCTTTGAGTCGTGTCTTTTCTACACAGTAAACAAAAAAATAACACCAAGTTGTATTGAAATTTTTTTTTTTCCTTTTAGTGTCCTTTTTGGTACGAGACTTGGCTTGTCAGTCATAACACCTTGTCAAACAAGCAAGAACTCAATCATTATGGCAGATACAAGTAGTCGTCGAACTTCTCAAGTGTCCTTGGGTGATGAAGAATTGGGGTCGTATGGCAATGTCGACGAGATATTTACCAAATTGAACGTGTCCCAAATCCAACAATTGACCAAGAAATTCAAACTGGTGATTGATTCAACTAAAACCGATTTGCATAATCTTGTGGGGAGCAAGTACCGTGACTTGATCAAAATTGCCGAAGATATTGACGACATATACCAATCTAGTAATGATATAGATTCTAGAATTCAGCAATTGTCTTACAAACCAACGAAATTTGTGTCCATTTATCTGGATAATTACGGGAAATTTGAATCACACTGCAGGAAACAAAATGCTTTAGCAACCAAGAAGCAAACACGATCAATTATTGTTAGGAATGTCATCAATAAGAAATTAAATAAATTGGACCAAAAAATTAGACTGGGCAATTCTCCTTTGATTCATACTTCTAATTTCATCTACTATGCCAAAGTTTATTACACAATTGAAACATTGTTCAAAGATATAATAGAAAAAGATGAAAGCATACGTGCGAATTTCTACCAATTGAAGAGGAATCTTAATGAGTACTTGGAATCAGAATTATCGTGCTATAACTTGCCTGAATCGATAGTGCACGCCAACGACAAATTCAAACCCAGTCAACGTTTGAATACAAATGATCTCGTGTTGAATAATGCTCAGATATTGTTGCAGGACGATTTTGATATTGACTACGATCTTGATGAAGAGGAAGCAGATGACGGCAATGATGACAATGAAGAAGCAGACAATGCATTTGAGGTTGACGAGATTGTTAATTCCAAACTCGAACCATATGACAGAAGCACCCTGGTAATTTGCAATTATTTGATAAGTTACACCATTTTGAATGGAGGTAATGTGCTGGTCGCTTCAAAGTTTGTGGAATTGAGAATTGCCTTTATTAAAGAGTTTTTGGATGATATTCAGAAGAGAACTTCTTTGGATCAAGTTAATTTCTTCCAAATCTTTAAGTTTTTAGAACACACTTGTAACTATATTGATAATTATTTTGAGAAAAGTTCCAGTGATTATTATAGAATTTTGACACATGTGACCAGACCATGGAATGCAACTACACTAATTGGGCATAAAGTTTGGATAGAAGATGAGTTGATCCGATTTGATCACACGACTCCAGCTTTGTTCGATCGTGATACTAAATTTAATGAACTTGTTAAATTTGTTTTTGATTTTACAATTACAAGTTTACCTCAGGAGTATAACAAGTTTGAAGAGTTGTCACTAACTGTATTTGTATTCCACAATTTCCTAGTGTGTTTGAAGAGATTACAAGATTCCACCGAGATATCTGGATTGGATTGCAAGCTCATTTCCGCGGTGTCGCAAACTAGTCTATTGAATGATTTGTTAACCAAAGTCAGTTCCTTTATACACTCCTCATATTTGAAACATGCATCTCATTTGACAGCAGAAGATGACGACAGTGTGACTCAATTGATAGAAAGAACATTACAAACAGACATAGACCAGGCATCATCGTATCAATTGTTCACACCAGATCTCGTAAATTTGATGGATGTCAATACTGAAAAGTATATCCAAATCTTGTCAGGAGAGAAATCGGTACAAGATTCAACCACAGATGCGATTATAGAATTAACTGAATGGTACCAAGAATGTGAGAAATATAACAGAATTGTGGAAGTTGAATCTGCAAGTAACAACAAATTGGATGTATTTAGATGTGTTTCTCATTTGCACACTTATCTTTCCAATATCACATGGGGTGAATTCCAAGTCAAGATTCTAGATGACGAATTTCAAAAATTATCAGATACTATGGACAAGGTATTTTGGGAGCAGATATCGAAACTTCTTGACTTTATTTCAAAATTATCTGACACCACGACATCGTCTTCTGATAAATTGATTTATAAAATTGGTATAATAAATCAATTGAAGGCAAAAATATCAACCACGATCACAGATACATCTGAAAATTCCAAATCAGCAACAGACCAGATCGATAAATTGAGCGATCAATTATTTGAAAAATTAGTTAATGATATACCAAGTGAGGATTTCTATACCTCGTTGGATGACTCCATCTCTGATTGTATTGCTATTGAAGGGAGTGATATTCCAATTAGACCAAACTTGAAGATAACAACTGCAATTTATAAACTAGCTAATGAATATTTGAAAGTGGCTGAAAAGTCAGACAATTTGGATATCTTCCTGAATTCGAAAGTCCAGGAAAACTTTATCACGGTTAAGAACAAATGGTTTGATAATACTTTGATTTCGGACACGTTTATTCTGAGTGTGGAAAAGAATATCGATCACAAGAGAGAAATGTATTCAATTAAAGATGATGATGGGGAAGAAGAAGCAACAGAGACCGAGAAATCAAAAGAGGAAGAAGACGGAGAAGGAGAGACCGAACAAGATAAAGAGAAGGAAAATGATGACGACGTCGATAAGAACCTGCTGAGTGCAGATAATACTCCTCCTATTGTCAATGGTACAAGTGCAATTTCAAAAGCACAAGCTCTTGCGATTTTGGCAAACTACACATTTCTTTTACATTTTCATTTACCGAAAGTTGACATAGACGACACTGATAAGATTGTCCAGTTGATTAAAAAATATCACAATGGTGAATTAGAGAAATCTACGTTAACTATTGTGGTGGATGGTGTTGCCTCTTTTTATAAATCCCATAAAAATATCTATTTACCGTTGCTGGTGGTAGAACAATAGTCTATATATATATAAATCAAATCAAACACAAATATAGCATTGAAATTAGTATAAATACACTTTAGAACCCTCTTTAGTCAACTCTTTCAAAGCTTCAAATGTTTCTTTAGTATCCCAAATATTTTGCTTTTTAGTATCTAGGTAGGAATTGTCTACAATGACAATTTTAATTTCATCTTTGGACAATTCAGAATCTTCACTATTAAGAACTTTAACCAATCTACCAGGGGTGCAACACAATATTCTTGATCGGGTACTCTTCACCAATTTCAAATCAACATTCAATTTATTCTTGTTGATCAATTTTATGGAGGATCCTGATAAGTCCTTAGTGGCTCTATGTATATCACAAGCTCTAATGGCAGACATTGAAACTATGGCAACAAATTTCCTCTCTTCTTGCTCTTCATCTTTTGATTCTTCAGCATCCTTCGTGTTGTTGTTATCCTTTTTACCTCCCTTCTTCTTCTTCTTCTTTTTGCTATCCTTTTCCTTCTTATTGTTACCTTTAGGTAACATATTCTTAAACTTAGAAGTGATGAATTTAGACAAGTTATCCAAGTTTCTAGTTTCCTTGAAATCAGAAGTAGATCTGACCTCGTTCTTATTGAAGTACAACTCTGTCAATTCTAAAGCCGATAAATTCGGATTCTTTCTGCGAATTTTATTATTTATGTATTCGGCAATGACTTCAGTATTTTCTTCCGATGACAAATTCTTCTTTGATTCAATGTCTAGTTCCATCTTCATTCTTTTCTTATCCTTGAATGAGCTGTTTGTGGTGACAATTTTACGTTTACGAGAATTCAAATCGTCTTGTACTTCCTCTTCTTCTTCTCCTTCATCCTTTTCCTCCTGGTGTTCTTCATCATCGGTTTTGTCTACAGGAAAAGTTGAATCTTCAGCATCGGAAAACTGGACATCATATTCCAAACCATCATCTAAATCATCTGCTGTTGCTTGTATAGGAGCCATGTTTTGCAAATTGTTGGTGCTGTTGTTTTTGAATCAGTTTGGTTGCGATGAGGTTGGTATTTTTTTTTTACTACCAGATTTTATCTCACAGCTTATCACTAAACATTGGAAAAAAAAAAAAGGTTTCAAGAAAAGGTAATGAAATTTTTTTTTTAAGTATTACTAATATACAACCTACAACTTCCTACCTACAAACATGCTCTCCAAGAGAATAAACCATAAATTCCTACGGAAAATAACACTTCAACAAACCCGTTCTATAATATTGAACGCAGATTTACAGAAGAAACTCGATGTGTCGGAATTCTATCCTGTGGTAGTAGTTGGAGGTGGACATGCAGGGTGTGAGGCAGCCACGGGTTCGGCTAGATCTCAAACCCCTACTGCTTTAATCACTCCACATATAGACAAGATTGGAACTGCTTCTTGTAACCCATCTATGGGAGGAGTTGGAAAAGGGACGCTATTAAGAGAAGTCGACGCATTAGATGGGGTTAGCTCCAGAATCACCGATAAAGCAGGAATCCATTTCAGAATCTTGAATGCTTCTCGAGGTGCTGCTGTCCATGGACCAAGAGCCCAAATTGATAGAAAGATATACCTTGAAGAAATGCAGAAGGAAATATTGAACTATCCTAATTTGAAGGTGCTTGAAGCACAAGTTGAAGACATAATTATTGAACCAAAGGTGGAAAATGAAGATTACGCTGGTAGAACATTTGGCGTTGTCAGGGGAGTAATTTTACTGGATGGTCGAGTTCTTAGAAGCGATAAAGTGGTGATTACAACCGGTACATTCCTTGGCGGTGAAATCCACATTGGGTTGAAAGCATTCCCTTCAGGCAGAATGGGAGAAGATGCGACTTTTGGATTATCCAAAACATTACGTGATGCTGGGTTCAGATTAGGAAGATTAAAGACAGGGACACCACCTAGATTATCCCAAAAAACCATTAACTTCAAGGGTTTAATTGAACAACCATCGGATTTCCCACCACAACCAATGTCGTACATGAGCGATAAGGTGGAGCTAGAAGATCAACTTGTAAAGTGTTTTCAAACCCAGACCAACCCTGAATTCCATAAAATCATTGCCGATAACTTGGATAAATCTATCCATATAAGGGAAACTGTAAAAGGTCCAAGATATTGTCCAAGTATTGAATCGAAAGTGATCAAATTCCCACAGAAAGATTTCCATTTTGTTTGGTTGGAACCTGAAGGATTGGACACTGATTTGATTTACCCTAATGGTATCTCCTGTACCATGCCTGAAGAAATACAAGAAAAATTAGTCAGATTAATGCCTGGTTGTGAAAATGTAACCATGCTTCAACCAGGGTATGGGGTGGAGTATGATTTCATCGATCCACGTGAATTGAAAATGACATTAGAAACCAAGTTGGTTGATGGCTTGTATCTCGCGGGACAAATCAATGGTACTACTGGGTACGAAGAAGCTGCGGCACAAGGTTGTATTGCTGGAATCAATGCTGGTTTGTCATATTTGAAGAAACCAGCGTTGGATTTAAAACGTCCAGACGGATTGATGGCTGTCATGATTGATGATTTGATCACTAAAGGTGTTGAAGAACCATATAGAATGTTTACTTCTCGTTCAGAATTTAGATTCTCCATACGTTCAGATAACGCTGATGACAGATTGACTGAAAAGGGTTATCAATTGGGAGTTGTCGGAGAGAAAAGATACCAACATTACTCAGAAGAACGCAATCAATTTGACGAGATTAAAAGCACTTTAAGTCAGTTGAAATTGACTGGAAGATCTTGGGCACCAGCACTCGAAGGGATACAATCAGATGCAAGGGACGATGCTAGAGTATCAGGGTGGAAATTGTTATCTTACCCAGGTATGCTGATAAGTGGGTTATTGCCTCATATGTCCAAATTTATGGATAAAGTACCAAGTTCATTTGACAACATTTCTACTAGATTGAAAAACAAATTGGATGTTGAAAGTGACTACGAACCATTCAGAACAAGAGAAAGAAGAAACATTGAAAAATTCGAGGATTACGATAAATTTATCTTGCCTCAGAATTTCAACTATACCAATACCGGTAATGTGAAAATCTCACATGAAGTCTGTTCTATTTTAAATGTAGTTCAGCCTTCAACACTAGGTCAAGCCATGAAACTCAGAGGGGTCACTCCAACTGCGATTATGGAGTTACGAAAAATAGCTAAATTGGGGACCATCATGCCACAAGAAGGAAATATTGCCACACAATAATGGTTTCCTCTACTAACTTATGTCTCAAATTTGTAAATAGTGAATGCAGTGTACCTATATGGTTATTTATTTATTCAGCGATACAGAATCATACAAATCATTGTCCAATGCGATTAAATTCTCGAGTGGCAAGAATCGTTGTGCCAATACCGAAATCTGGTCAATTTCTTCACTCGAAGAGTCTCTTTTTCCTGTAAATTTAGTTCTTTGTAAATATAACAACACATCATTCATGTCAACTGTGTTGGATCCTCGATGTTGTGCGTAACTTTTTAAATCGTCCATTAAATTATTAAGAAATTCATTTGATTTATCTTGAATTGATAAAACAATATCCTTTGAAAATGCTTTAGGTTTCTTAAGTTTCTTTCGTGGCGGCATGTCAGATTCTAGAAAATTCTGAGCTTGAATTGATCTGACAATATAAGATACATCACGGAAGTTCACATCTAACCCTGAAGGTATTGAAGTAGATAAATTACGCTTTCGTGGGAGCATTCGTTCAACTGGTGCGTGAGTCGTATTGGTTGCCAGTCCTTTCTCTTGGTGTTCGTCTTCTGGAGTTTGCTCTTCGATAATGCCATCAAACAACGATGCATTAGGATCATCTTCAAGCACAAACTCTTCTTGGATTATTTCCTCATTCTCGGGTCCCAAGTCTTCACCGACGAATAGGTCTGGGGAATCAGTTGATCCCTCTGGAGTTACTTGCTCATCTGGAGAGAATAGATTTAATGGTGTTGTAAAATCTGGAGTTTGTCTAGAATCATCACCGTCATCCTCTCCCCCTGCAGATGGACCATTAATAGCGGCACCACTCTCCTCTTTCTCACTTGGAGGGGAAGAATGTGGCAAATCTGGTGCATTTGCCGAGTCACTGCCAATAATGGAAAGTTGGTCATCCAGAAATTGTGATGGAATTTTCTCGTTATCATTATCATTAACCTCAAAATCAAACCCTGGAACATCCCAATCAATCTCAATCTCTTGATCTTCACCCTCTCGAAAGTTAGGTTCGTCGCTGGTCTTTTCTTGTGTTTTAATGTTTTCTTCGGCATCTCTTGTAGTCTCATCCGCCTTGGAATTCATATCATGTAAATCCTTTGTACCTTCAATCTCAATTTTATTCTCTGGTATTGTCTCTCCTTGTTCAAATTTCGATTCCAATTTTGTCCACGATGGAAATAATTGGTTGTTGATTTTGGAGTCGTTCTGGATAGTGAACTGATCAATAGGTCGATCGTTATTCAGGGCATCATTTATTAACAGAGTTTCACGAACCAGCTCCTCTTTGGCAATAATCTCCTCCTTTACTGTAGAACTTTCCACACTACTCAAGAACGAGCCTTGCTTTTTCTTGGACATTAAAATCTTTTGCAAATATGACAATGGTTTAGGTTTCTCGATAGGTTTTTCCAACTCTGGTAACACATGGTCACTTGGCAAAGTCTCGTCAACAGGAATTACACTTTGATGCTCGGCATCCCTTCTTTGAGGGGATACAAGTAATTGTTCGTAATCTTCAGGAATATGTAGTGAATTATTAAAGTTCTCCTCTGCGTGTCTCAGTTCTGAGCCATCTTCCATTTGAATATCCTCAATGGTTTCTTCTTCCTGTTGCTCCTCCTTCTCTTCTTCTTGGCTGTTATGATCTGTCTGTATATCAGGAGTTTGGAAATCCCTGTCTATGAATGGATTATCCAACTCCTGTTTCTTGATCTTGATATTTTCTTCAGACCGTATCAGCGCTTTACAAAAAAACCTCAAATAATCCAACGTGATGGGTCCTTGGTAGTCGGGCTTATAAAACTTCTCCCCTTCATTAGTTACTATGATCGATGACCGTCTTCGACTGCTTCTTTGGGTTTGCATTGGAGTTAACGATATTCTTGCATTTGGTGTGAGCGATCCGGATCGCACATTTGGTGTCAATGATTTAGTTCTTCGTGGCGTTAATGACGCACGTTTTTTGGGGGTCGTAGGTTTAGTTCTACTTCGACCTCTGTCATGCTGCAGTTGCTGTGATAATATCTCGCTTGTTTCTTGTTGGAGTAGTTCCTGTGACGGTAGATGTATTCTGAAAAATGACACCCTTCGAAGAGCCGAATTTGGTAGCGAGCGCGAGTGATCAGGTGTGGAACTTGGAGATGAAGTTCGTTTTGGGGTGACTGGTTGAGACAAACTCTTGGGTTTGTAGTCCAGCAGTCGATCCATCTTTGTCTTGTCTCAATTGATGTGTGCACTATTCCTGGATAGTGCTTTTCGTATTTTGTTTTGTTTTGTTTTGTTTTGATTTCTGAATCTGTTTTTTTTTTTTTTCTGTTTGAATATTTCGCACAAACTTTCTCACTTTCGCGCAGTAGCAATCAATCCATCAATCAATCAAACCATAAAGCAACAATATCTTTTTTTTTTTCTACTTAATTTTTTTTTTTTTGGTTCCTTGCTTTTCAGTCTTTCTAAACACTACCCATTGCTGAATTCAATGCCTGAGAACAAACCCTCTACTTCACCTGGAGGTGACAGTCTTCTTACAGCTTTCATCTCCACGACCACTTCATCTGCGTTTGCAGCTGTGGTCACCTACCCATTTGACTTTATTAAAACCCAACAGCAATTGAATAATGAAAAAGTTTTAAAGAAATGGGGAGTGCCCGGAAATTATCCTACTTCGATCGCACAGTTGTATAAAGGTGCAAGTGCTTTGGTATTGGGTTCTGTTGTGAAAAATGCCACGAGAGTGATTGCATACAACTGGCTGACACGGTTCATGTCGATAGATACCAAGAACAATACAACCAAAACCACCGCCCCAAGAATAGTGGTTGCCGGTGTCATGAGTGGGTTTATTGAAACCTTATGGATAATTCCGTTTGAGAATGTTAAAATCACCATGATTCAAAACCAGACGTTGGCCAATGAATTGAGCAGATGCACTGCGCTAGGGTACGACATCACTGGGAAAGCGCCTCCACATGGCACACATGGACACCACAAACCAACCAAACCAATTTATTTGAGACAATACGTTTCCCCACATGCGTACTTATCAAGTGATGTGATTAACCAATATTTGACCCATAAAGTGAAATTTGGTGGACTGACAACCAAGGATAAATCGCTTGAAGCGTTAAAGGTGCATTATAACAAGCATCCGTCATTGACTCTTTTTGGAACCGTTAAGGAAATGTATGAATTGAAAGGGATCAGAGCATTCACTGCGGGTACGTTTATCACTTTTGTCAGGCAAATTGGGATTTCATGGGTTTGGCTAGCTACTTACAATGCCACCAGACAACTAATTAATCCACATTCGGTGCTGAACGACTGGTTCGGCGGTAAGCATACAATGATACAGCTGGTTGGGTTACATTTTGTATCGTCAATGGCGGTCATTATGGTCACACAACCATTGGATGTTATAAAAACGCATTTACAACTGAAAAACGGTAAACAGCTTTACCGCGATTCCTTGAATACTGCTTATAGGTTATTCTTAAGACAGGGACCTTGGGCATTGTTTAAAGGTTCCTTGCCAAGATTCTTGAAAGTTTTAATTGGTGGTAGTGTAACTGCAAGTGTTTACGAATATGTTGACAGGATGGTTACAGCAGCAGGAAGTCAACAAATATTTGGAGAGGCATAATAGATAAACGTAGTAAGACTCCTCACCCTTGTATATACCACCATACATACTTATTTACGTATTATGACATATTTATTTCATGGGATAAAAGTGTCAATGCTCTACGTAGACTGGTAGTAAGATTTCACCGCTCTTGTGTTTTACTCCATTGAATGATTTTGCCAACATTCCACCACTAAAACTAGGCTGACTAAACGCAATTTGATTCTTGGTAAGGACCACGCCGTATATTGAATTTTTTAACACGCAATTCAATAGTCTCATTGCTAATCCGTGTTGTCTCCATTTGGCACTAATCCATATTCTCGATATACCAATTACAACGTTCTTATTGACTTGATTTGGGACGACAGTTTGAGATTTATGAATCATCCACCTTCCTTGGTCTGGTTCAAGTGTATCAGTTGTGCATAATCCCACCGCTCGACCGTCGATGAGCACAACAAATGCTTTGCTTTTATCATATGACAGCTTCTTCCATTGTCCGGAATCTTCACTCGCGTTTAGCTCTTGATTTACCATGGATAGCACGGTATCCACTTTTTGTACATGTTTCTTCGATGCTTTGTTGATTGTAATGATGGAACATTTATAGGATTGACGTGTGTGGTTCGATCGTAGCCTACTGGTTGATGATCTGACTTGTGGGCTCTTGTCCACAATGGTGAATGTTTCTATTGTTGAGATTCCATCATCATCGGTTGATGTGATGTTCCACGGTATACCATTTATGAATTTTATGTGGTGTTTATTGTGGATGGTCTTGTCTTCAGGAATATTGGGATTGTATGTCATATCACATGTTGGACAAGTGATTCTCTTCTTTGAACGCGACGATAGGGCAAGTATGGATTGCACCATCTTTGGTTTTTTGTCAACAGCCATCCTACTGCTGGGTGTCTACAGACAGGTGTGTAGTATGTAGTAGTGTCACGTATTGTAACGTGCGTTTCTTTTTTTTAATAGATCTGTTTTGATTTCCGCGTCCCGCGAGATTTCTCTACATCGTACAATTTCGGAAAAAAGGCAGGTGATTTCGTTGGAGGGAGAGGGAACAAAAAAAAAAGGCAATAAAGAATGGAAATTTTTCACACCTGGGTGACAAACCATTCTTTTTCCTCCCATTCTACTTCTCCAGATCTTACATTAGAAATATACCAAACTAGGTGATATACACACACAACGAAATATGGCTTCTGAATATGCAAATTTATTACCAGTTAGTGGTAATTGGAAACAAAAAATCACTGAATACTTAACCGAAGATGTCCCTTCGTTTGACTTTGGTGGGTTCGTGGTTGGTAATACCCCTGAAACCGGTTCACTTTACATGAAACAAGCAGGTCTCATTTGTGGTATACCATTCGTTAATGAAGTCTTCCACCAATGTAATTTGCAATACAAATGGCAATTCAGTGAAGGTCAATACATATCTGAAAGTGAAATTGCCAATGCAGGTGGTAAGATTGTTGTCTGTAAAGTGAAAGGGGCAGCATCTAACATTTTATTGGCTGAAAGAACCGCTTTGAACTTGTTATCCCGTGCATCAGGTGTTGCTACTCAATCATACAAAACCAAACAATTGGCTGATAAAAGCGGCTACACCGGATTGATCGCCGGGACTAGAAAGACTACCCCGGGATTGAGACAATTGGAAAAATACGCCATGTTGGTTGGAGGTGTCGATACTCACAGATATGATTTGAGTTCAATGGTTATGTTAAAAGACAACCATATCATGTCTACCGGAAGTATCACCAAGGCTGTTGAAAAAGCCAAATCCGTGTGTGGGTTTGCCGTTAAAGTCGAGGTTGAAGTTAGTAATGAAAAAGACGCACAAGAAGCCATTGACGCAGGTGCTGATGTCATAATGTTGGACAATTTCAGCGGTGACGAATTACGTCAAGTTGCTCAATCATTAAAGAAGAAATACCAAGGAACCAACAAAGCATTCCTTTTAGAATGTTCTGGAGGATTGACTTTACAAAACTTGAACTCCTATTTGAGTAACGACATTGACATTTATTCTACATCTTCCATCCACCAAGGGGTTGGAACCATTGATTTTTCTTTGAAAATAGATGCCAAATAAAGCTATTTCTTATATAGTAGATTTTTTTTTATCTAATGGACGATATACTTTTTAATTCTAGACTTTGAAAACCTGAATTGAACCCAATGACGTTGGACACGTTGCTGATGATCTTTTGTGTATCTTCACTGCTTGTCTCGTTACTGTGTCTTTGTTCTTGTGTTGAACGATACCCAGTTGCACCATCCACATCCACATCCACACCCACATCCCCTTCCCCTTCTTCTCCTCCCTCGTCTTCATCTTCTGTGTCTTCATCTTCTTCTTCAAATACATGACCTCGGTCAGTAACACCCAGTACTGTTCTATTATTTAACAGAAACCCAGAAATATTGCTTGAACCCATGCCTCCAGTAGCCAAACTTAAATCTCGTAACAAATCAGAATGATGTAATGAGTCGTTGTGATTAGTTGTGCCATACGGTATATCTTTACCGTTATGTGCCATTGGTTGACCAGCAACTGCAGACGTATTTGGCTTTTTACCAAAACATCTTATTGCTCTAATGTGAGAATCTTTACCTTCCTGGTGGTTTGCTAGTATGATGATCTTGATCACAAAACATTTTAATACACTGTCACTCCTAATTCCATTGAAGATAATATGAGACCATCCTATCGGTTGATCGAAATTAACTGTGCAAACTTCAATTAAATCCCAACCTTCAGAGCTACCGGCCATAATTTTGATTTTCGATGGAGTGTAACTTTCGTCAAGCGAATAATTGGTGAATATGGATATTCTTTCAAGAGCCACTTTTTTAGAGAATTGTATAGTGATGGAATGAGGGTTCGATAGTTGGTTCAACAACATGCTATTGTTTGGGTTTTGTTGTTGCTGTTGCTGTTGTTGATTCGAGTTGTTATCACCGTTATTCTGACTGTTCCCATTATTACTTCCGTCACTTTGCCAATACGTATCAGGCATATCATCTCGTAACTGTTTCAACCCGTAACCCTGTTTCCATGAACTCAACTTCCAATTAGCCAATGGGGATAAATCAAACAACTGCAAGGCTTCCAACTCCTGTAATCCTTTCAAATAGTACACACGTTGAATTTGTTCCAAGCTGGGCTGTGGGTGACCACTATTGTTATTGACATTCGACGACCGATTACTTTGATCCTCGATTATTTGATCTTCATCGTTCTCTTCCTCGTCAGAAACATCATCTAAACTCATGCCTGATGGACGTATATGAATATTGCCTTCCGAGAATTCCCCATCTTCATCCTCATCGTCTATATCAACCTGATCAATATTTATATCGTCTCTCAAGTTTCCCAAAATGCTGCTTTCTTCATCGATAGCGTGTATCAAATGATTATGGTGGAGATTTTGATCCATTGATGTTGATGCTAGAAGTGATTCTCGTATTTCGTCTTGAGATAATTCACGTTGTGATTGTACTTCATGCTGTGACACACTAGCGTTTTGTTGCTGGCCATGTTGGTCCCAGAACCCAGATGAATCCATGTTTGTTGTACTTTAGTTTTGGTTGTCCTTGGCTTTGGTTGTACTTGTGAATTGACTCAAGACAAAAACATACACGCAAAAATTTACAAAACAAACAAACAAACAACAAAAAAAAAAAAAAAAAAATCAATCAATTCATATTCTAATTTAATTCAAGTCATTAGCTTTTACACCTACTATTCTCTTTTTTTATGTAAAGTTTAATTTATATATATATACTATTAGAGTTTATGGGATGACACTTTATAATGCAACTTCTTTCAAACCCTCAGCAACTTTGGTGGTGGTGTCATCATCTTCTTTAGATTCTTCTTTTTCTTCTGATTCCTTGCTGGATTTTTCTTCAACTGGTGCTTTCTCAGCGACTTCTTCTTTAGCAACTTCTTCTTCTTCCTTTACTTCTGGTTCTTTCTTAGCAACTGGTTTCTCTTCTTTGGCTTCTATTTTGATTTCGTCATTGTCAATTGGATCTTTAATTTCTTGTTTAGTCTCTGAATCCAGCTTCACGACTTCAGCTTCTTTATTTACACTTGCCTTTCTATCAATAATGGTTTCTTTTGGAATTGTAAACGAGCTGGATGATGTGTCAGCATTGGCTAAAGGGCTTGAAATAGAAGGTTTATTTGTGCTTCCATTAGTAGAAATCTTCTTCAAGTTGCTTGCTGAAACGTTTCTGGATTGACTTAATATTGGAGTGTTTGAGCCCGAGTTGGTTTTCTGTGCTTGTGTTGGTGTTTGTTGTTTCTTTGGTTGTCTTTGAGGAATAAAAGTAGTTTCAAAAGTTTCAGACAATCCGTATTTCTTCAATGCTCTCCTCTTCAAAACTTCAATATAATTTAATCTACCTCTAAGCGCGTTCTTACCAAACTCTTGTCCATCTTTATCCCAATAACTCAATTCACCTTGATCTTCATCTTCGTCACCAACCATGAAGTCACCGTTTCTGTCGTTAGATAGGAACCCTAATTGTTCTTGGTACTCGGTTGAATCGATCTGGAAATTTCCTTGTTCCAAGTCGGTGACAAACCCAAAGATGAATTCTTGTAAACTAGAGGCAATAACCAATTTAGTGTCAAAATCACGTCCAAACAATATAATCTGTCCCCACACACCATTTGGACCCGGTGAAAGATCCATGGCAATTTGGTTACCAATATTATCCTTCAACAAAACCACCCATCCTTTATGGTAATAATATGGTTGGATGGAGTTTGGGGGTATTGATCTTTGGTTGGCGATAAACGAGTTATTCACCGGTCCATTTGGAGTGATATTATTACTACTACTGTTGGTGCTGCTACTGCTTCCCTCCTTCATAACGTTTTGTTGTCTTTGTTGATGTTGAGTCATGTAATATTGAGTCTCTAATCTTTGCGCAACTTTGGTCCACAACATCTTTTCTTCAATTATAGCTTCCAAGTCTAATAAAACCAATCCCATGACTAAACCCGTTGGTTTACCACCTCTTAATTGCCCGTCGTGACGTTTATAAAATTCACGGAAATCTTCTGGCAAGTTTTTGGAGTTTCCGGTTTGTAAATCCTGGATAAATTCGTTCAAATCTGCTGTGGTCACACCATCATTTAAATTATCTTCCAATTCTGGGTATTCTTGTTCCATCCAGTATTCAATTCTGTCCCATAACGAGTCTATCGAAGGTAATGGTGGTTGGCCATCGGTTCCCAAATTTTGTAATGGCAAATCTTGCTGGGAAGACTTCATACCCGGTCTATAAAATCCAGCACCTTGAGAAGTGTTTTCTAATGAGTATTGGGACCCGTTCAAGTCGTTATTCAATCGGATTGTTGACCCATTACCGATGGAGCCTTCTGGGTTGGCTGTATCGCTACTGGTGCTGTTTCTATATGGAGAATCATACGACGCATAATGGTCATCGGTTGTAATGGAATGGACAAACGCCTTAAAACCGTCTAAAAATCCCATATTTATCGTGGGCGAAAAGTATCTATGAGTGGGGGGTAGGGAGAAG
Organism: Candida tetrigidarum; assembly: GCA_030557055.1. Taxonomy (NCBI): domain Eukaryota; kingdom Fungi; phylum Ascomycota; class Pichiomycetes; order Serinales; family Debaryomycetaceae; genus Candida; species Candida tetrigidarum. Next base: position 22,404 of record JAKTVF010000059.1, read on the forward strand.
GGTGTTTCTTTTTATATGTTATTCTATTTTAGAACGAACGAACGAACGACTTCAACTAAATCGGATATATATGTCTGACAGTAAGAATGAAGAAAACAAAAAACAAATTTCAAAAAAAAAAAACAAATTTCAAAATCGAACTCCTTTAATTTGGTTACTGTTTTTTTCTTAGTATGATTATTATTCCACAATCTAAAGTAGGTATTATTAACAGTTTTGTTTGCTCTTAATTTTTTTTGTTTTTTTCTTATTTAAATAAACTTGATTTAAACTTTTGTTTTGGCTATAGTTTCCTTAGTTCCTTTACAATAGAAAGAATGAAAGAAAGAAGGAAAAAATCTACTAAACGGATGAAGTATTCTTTTTCTCGTCAATCTCCAAATTTTTTTTTTTTGTATTATTTTATTTTTTCGTGATTTGCTTTTTCTTTTTTCGTCGAACTCCAGCCCCCAAAACTTGCCCAATTAACCTGAAATTCCTTCCATTTGGTACGTCACGTGTTGGTGTCACCTTCCTGCATAGACGCGGTCCTCGATCAACTGGTCACGCGTACCTTTTTACACAATACCAATACAATACAATACAATAAACAATAAGACGTCAAGTTATCTATGCCCATTTTGAATATATGTATTTAATTAGTTTTACACAATTCAAACTATGAAATAAATAAAGAAAAAAAAAAAGAAAAAAAAAAACCTAAAAAGACAAACATGATACCCAAACGAAATAGTAATGAGTGGAAATCCTCTTTATCAACTGACTTGATTATGTGTGTGTGACGTGGAAAGTAAATACTCAGCTATGGCATCGCCAAATAAACCTTCTATCAACTGTCTATCGCTTAAATCTGTGACTTTTATACAATCTTGAACCAAATCATAATTTATCTCTTCCGAAACCTTGGAATCGTGGTTGTATTCTTTATGGTTAGTCACCCTGTTTCTTATCCAATTTGCAGTTGTAGGAATTTCTCCGCTGGCTCTTGCCGCTATTAAGAACAAGTAGTATTTCAACCTGAGCACCTCATCGATTATTTGTTCCTTTGGCGTGTTCTTCAAGGCTTGTGGAATCAAGTCCGTAGCAAGGACTTTGATAATCAACTTGATCAAACCTGGGAACTTTTCACATCCATTGATGATTCGACAGATTGTATACCTTTGATCAATACCATGATCATCCACATCGTTGATTTCTTCCACAGTTTTTCCGTCACATCCGTTAGGTAATTTGGAACCGTTGAGCAGGGAGCCATTGACTCCATTGGTGTGTCCATTAAGATGCACACCGTTTCCATTTTGATTATCTTCACCACTGATAAATCTATCAAACCATTCAAAGCCATAGTCAGAGAAATCGTGTGGATCCAAGTTCCATGATTCAAGCGACCTGAACCAGAACTTGTCATTCAACACAGAATCAACTTTATGTGCCAATTTCATGTTTAACTCAACCTTCAGTAATGGGATGTAGAAATTCGGTTTAAACTTCAAGATGGCTCTGGACAATAAAGAAATAAATGTGGAGTATGCCGCATTTTCAAAATCAGTAAACTGGATTTCCATTGGTCTGAATTCGACTCTCCATCCTGGTTTGTTTTGCAAATTAGTGTCCTTTGTATATAATGCAGGTGGTTTGAATCTCAATGTTTGCCAATTCGTACTTTGGATATTCTCAAAGTGGTCATTTTCCAAATCATTATCCTGGTTAATTCTTTCACTAAAGATTACCAATGGATCACGGATGAATAAATGCGCGAAATGATTGGCCATATGTTTGTCCAATTTCCCTTCGCTCATTAATCGCTGGTACACTTTTTCATTTATTGGGGCATTCAAGTCGTTGTAACTGTCTTTGAAATATTTGGTGTCATAATTCTGGTCATTCAAATAATTGTCTACTGAATCGTATCTTGATTTTGGAACTTTTTGGATAGGTTTACCATCCTTGTTGTACAAGTCCACCAAGTCACCTTGTTGACTAACTCTATGGGTATTAATAGTCAACGCATCGTTCACATCAATGTCTAAGGCTCCAAACAAAGGATAATCTGTGTATGGTTCCTGACCCTTTTCAATAAAAGTACGATCATCAACTGCACCACTAACAACATTCCATCTGACATCTTGGTCAACCAAGAACCCTTTAAAAATAGGAGCGGCAGCTGACAAACTCAACATGATTGGAGCTAGTGGAGCCAACGTGTCGTAAAGGTATCTTGCTTCACTGATGTTTTTTGTTTGCATTGTGATTTGTAAGCAACTGGAACCCATACCAAACCCCATGGAGTCCATGTGTACATATCCAGGTTTTGATGCTCCGATCCATGGTTCCTTATCACTTTCAAACAATTTTCTATCTTTTGGAATGGAATCATCTAACAATTTAGTATACTTGTCAGGGTATATTGGCAAGTTGATGGACACTTTATGTCCCTTTCTTCTTCTAATATTTGCAGTCAAGGTAGGAAATCGGGCATGACGGTTAATGATTTCATCCGGTAAAAATAAGGACTGTGAAGCCGGGCCATTTGGTTTTGCTGGCGGAGAAGTGAAGATATTACATCCCATACGAGGGAAACTAGTCAATGTCAACAATTTTATAGATGGAGGTAAGTACTCTTGACAAACATCACGTCTATCCTTCATGTTCTGTTCGACGTATAAATAATCCAGTAACAATGTCCCATCAAAAGGTTCCCCAGGTGTTGCTTCAACCATGAACCTACCGTACTCTGGATGGTAGCTGACATTTTTTTCTTCGGCCACAGGCAAGAGTTTCTGTGGGTCGTTCAAGTCGTTAATGATGTAGTCCTTATCGATTGACAACCTAGCAGTATGGTCGTGCTCGTTGACATCCACAAGCATGTACTCAACCTCGTCCCCCCACAAAAACAGGTCGTTCTCCCTTTTCCCATGTTGGTTGAAGATATTGATCAATTGGGTTATTCCATTGGTTCTAACATGTTCGTTGTGTTTCTTCGACTCATCCCAGCTTAAAGGCGTACCAAGTGACAACAAACCCATCCTAGACTAAGATCTCTTTATTAATAATAGGATAGCAAGAAATTAAAAATAAAGAAAAAAAATTGGGAAATGAAAATGAATAGGTAAGGGAAACAAGGGAATATTCTGCTTATTAAGTGTGTGTAAAAAAAAAAAAAGAGAGAGATAAAATGTGGTTACTATATATTCAGAGGGAAAAAAAAAAATTTCTTTTTTCTTTTTTTTTTTTTTTTGCTCTCCTGTAAGAATTGATTTGTAATCAGTGCAGATAGTTTTGTCCATTCTCGTATAATTATTTTGTACTGAGATAAACGTTGGTAACTATGTAAATTGCTAAGAAAAAAATGTCCCGATGCGCAGTCAAAATTATTTGTTACGATGCACCCAAATATCAATAATTTTTGGGAATTTGCGGATTGAGGGAACCGATTTCCCAAAAAAGGCTGAAACCGAGAGAATGCGAATGCGAATGCCTAATGGTGCCGTTTGAAACGACGTACACCAAGTAGTATTATCTCATAGACCATTACTAATATTTTCTTAGAGAACGAAATATATTAAAGCAAAATAAAGGAATCACCTCCTTATTCTATTTTATTGGTTGCGATAAGAATAGAAGTCATTATTATTATTTCTTAGGACCTGACTACAAACGAGACTCCAGTTATTGTTACGTGTATATGGAGGGGCTCAAAAGCTGTGGATCCCCTTTTTTTTTTATTTTCTAAATTATTACAATATTATTATCACCAGATAATTACATATGATCCGTTCGGTGGAATACAAAAGAGGGAAAAAGAAACCCTTCACTGTTAAGTTGCGATTATCAAGAGACGCATGATATTGCATCATCTTCCTGTACCAAAGACAACGGAAAAAAAAAATCTTCTCCACCCACTACCAAGGTACATAATGCATTAATTAGGTTGGAATGTGTGTCACGTTCATTTATAAGGTTTCAACAAATCTGACATTGTCTGTGTGGCAATGAGTTGACCCTTTGAATTGTGGGGCATAACGATATCGATCAATACCCTAATCAAATTTACTTGATAGTAAACACACGGAAAGAATAATTGCTGCAAAAACTGATAAACAAATAAAAAAAAAATAACGTACATTATAATTTTTAAAAAAGGTTTCTCTACATTAGTCTCCAGTTATCCCTAATATAATCCGTCAACGTTGTCAACGACACAGCCTGGTGCACCTTCTTTTCTATCAACCAATTCCCCAATAACAACAGCATCTTTTTCACCAGCTTGTTCTAAACTCTTCAATACCTTGTCGACATTTTCTTTTTCAACAATCAAAACCATACCGATACCCAAATTGAATGTTTTCAAGATATCGCTGTATGGCACTTTTCCTTGTTTACCGAACCATTTGAAGATCTCTGGGACTTGCCAATTGTTCATGTCAACTTTAGCTTGTAAGTGTTTTGGCAAAGCACGTGGGATGTTTTCCACCAATCCACCTCCAGTAATATGAGCCAAACCTAATAATAAACCTTGATTTATACTTGGCAACAATTGTTTGACGTAGATTCTGGTTGGCACTAAAACTTCTTGGCCAATGGTGGAACCTTGTTTCCATGGGGCTGGTGATTGGTATTCGTAATCACTGATCTCAATGATCTTACGCACCAAGGAGAAACCATTGGAATGGATACCGTCTGATCTTAAACCAATCAAGACGTTTCCGGATTTCATGTTGTTGACTTGTGGTAAAATTTTGTTCTTCAAAACAGCACCAACAGCAGTACCATTGGTATCGTAATGACCTTCATCGTACATACCTGGCATTTCGGAGGTTTCACCACCAACCAAAGCACAACCAGCTTGTTTACAACCATTGGCAACACCCTCGACGAATTGGGCAGCAATAGCAATATCTAATTTACCAGTGGCAAAATAATCCAAGAAGATCAATGGTTCAGCACCTTGGACAACCAAATCATTGACGTTCATAGCAACCAAATCAATACCAACGGTGTTGTGGGTATCCATAATTTGGGCAATTCTCAATTTGGTACCAACACCATCGGTGGCAGCAACCAATAATGTATCATCAGTATTGTATCCAGCAGCTTTCAAATCAAATAACCCACCGAAACCACCAATATCGGAGTCGGCACCAGATCTAGAGGTGGATTTAACCATGGCTTTGATCTTTTCAACAAAAAGGTTACCATTGTCGACAGAAACACCAGAATCAGCATAGGTGACACCTCCAGCAGCTGAAGCGGCTGATTGTGATTTATCAGCATCACGGAATGCACGGTGAGCAATGTCTTTTCTGTTGTATTTCTTGTTGAATGAAACATGTTCGTTGACACCAACATAAGCCTTGTCTACGGATTGTCTCAAAGTATCAGCAATTGCGGTGGACGCAATAACTCTACCACCAGCAGTGACGATTTTGCCTTCGTCATTTAAAGCTGTACCAGCATGGAAGATAAATGTGTCCTGTGGTAATGGTTTCTTAACGGTGATTTCATCACCTTTACCGTAGGCTTCTGGGTACCCACCAGCTGCCATGACGACAGTAGTGGAATACAATGGTTTGGTACCAATAGTAACGGAATCCAATCTGTGTTGAGCAGCAGCTAACATGACTTGTGCCAAATCAGTTTCATCTGACAACAATGGCAAGACAGTTTGGGTTTCTGGGTCACCAAATCTGACATTGTACTCCAAGACCTTTGGTTCTTTGGATGGAGACAACATGATACCGGTGAACAAAACACCACACATTGGGAATCCGTCTTTTCTCATACCGTCGATGGTTGGTTTGATAATTTGGTCGTCGATTTTTTTCAAAACTTCTTGAGTTGCAATTGGGGCTGGAGCGTAAGCACCCATACCACCGGTGTTCAAACCGCTGTCACCATCACCAACTCTTTTGTGGTCTTGGGCTGCTGGTAAGTTGTAAAATGAATAACCATCAGTAATGGTCAATATACTTAATTCATCACCTTCCAAGAACTCTTCAATGACAATTTCGTTACCGGCGTCACCAAAGTTTTTGTCAACCATGATTTCGTTCAAACCTTGCAATGCTTCTTCCTTGGTTTCTGGGATCAAGACACCTTTACCAGCGGCAATACCATCTGCTTTCAACACAATCTTGTAATCAATATTTTCAATGTGTTCCTTAGCCTTGTTGACATCGGTGAAGTTTTGGAATCTAGCAGTTGGAATATTGTGTTTATCCATGAACTCTTTAGAGAAAGCTTTGGATCCTTCCATTTTAGCAGCACCTGAGCTTGGACCAAAGACTGGAATACCGACTTTGTAGAAAACGTCAGCAATGCCATCGACTAAAGGTTGTTCTGGACCTGGGATAACCAAATTGACTTTATTTTCAACGGCGAATTTTTGCAATTTGTCGAAATCTTTAGGTGATGAACTTATTGGAACATTGGTGATTTTAGAACCAGATGATTCACTAATGGTACCACCGTTTCCTGGTGCAACATAAATGTGTTCAACAGTTGGGGATTGTAATAATCTCCAAACAATTGCGTGCTCTCTACCTCCGTTCCCAATAACGAGTATATTCAAGGACATGTTTTTGTTGTAGTAGTAGTATTAATATAGGAGTGATATACGTTGTTGGATATCTCTGAAAAAAAAAAATATAAAAAAAAAAAAGAAAAGGAGGAGAAAGAGTCCAACAAATCTATATCGATGAGGTTATTGTTCGATGCGAAAAAAAAAAATGCATCTCATTCCTTAGTTGACTTGTATGGTTTTAATCGTAGAAAAATTTAAAATGTTGCAGTGAGAAAAAAAAAATATAATATAAAATAAAATTAGTTTGACTCGGGTCTATTAATACGGGGTAGATAAACACCTTGTCTGTGAGAAGTGGCTCTAACCAATTTGAAGATCGTTGTAGTAGGATGTAAATTTACAACCTTCCTCTCTGCCTCTCTCTACAGTTGCCTATGTTACATCTATAGGCTATTATCAATTCATCCCTGGAGACTGTTCAAATTTCACCACGGGTTTCTATAACCGTCCTACGATAAGTAGTGTCCACAGATAAAAAAAAAAAAATAATCAGGCGGGATTTGCTTGATTTATTTTGCATACACCCTTACTTATCCGAGTGGCAATCAAGACAGGGAACAAGATTGTGAATGGTCAAACAACATACACCATGGCAGATAATAACTTTTATAGACACTCTAACGATTCCAACTCAACAAGAATATCGAATGTTGATTTCAATACGTTGAAAAAACTGACCACCAACACATCATTTTCATCAAATGTGTCAGCAACCACAGCCAAAACCTCATTAACCAAATTGTTCTCCAAAAAGAAACCAGAGCTACAATTGGATACCCAAAGTGTATCAAGTAACACGAGTGATAGTACAACAACTACTAGATCAAGAAAGAATTCAGTAAGTTCTCCTGTTTCAACTACATTCCACAACCTTTTCCACCGATCACATCACCACCACCATCAGCCACAAATTCAGGAAACACTACTGAAAACGACAGACGATACGAAAAAAATCACACTTTGCTTATCTTCCAATAGTTCGAATTCGGTAATTCAAGATGTGGAATTAGCCAAAATTTACAATTTCACCAATCCAAACTTTTCCATCGATGATAACGGAGAAGAAGTTGGGTCTCATCCTCACCATGTGAGTAACAATAATTCCTTTTTGGATATCCATAAGAAGATGTTGGTTCCCGCCGATCTGTATATTCAAAACAAACTAAACAAGTACCATCAAATTGATGTTGGGCTAGGGATATATGGAAGTGAAGGCGATGAAAAACCCATGAGTGCTATTGGAAGTAGCACCATCAACACCAAGGAGTCGAAGAACGTTAGGGTATACACAAACTTCTATCACTATTTGAAACCTTTATTTATGCCGTCATTGCAAAAACCTACGAAACGTGGATTCACGAGACCCGTTTTAGAGTATTCAGTGGAAGAAATGGCCAGTTACGTGAAGGAAAGCTTTTGTGGTTCTTTGTCGTCATCATCGTCATCGTCTGTGGCAGTGTCTTCTCCATTACAAGAGCAGAGTGTGATAGCAGCCGCCACAACTCAAACCTCGCCGTCAATTAAAGGGTTTCGGCTGAAGACGTCTAAAAGTAACACGAAATTGGCACGCATGAATACCCCAACAACTAAAGTTTTCACATATGGCAATGAATACAAGGCAGAAGATTTTGATTATTATAAGCTACGCGAGTTTTCACAAGACTTGATGACATTATTTACCAAATGTATGACGGCATTACACAATGATATTCTTCAGTGTGATCAAGCGAAACTCATGCAGCAGTTAGGAATATCGAAAATAGAACAAACCACAGACCTTGCCAAGTCAATGCCTAGGAAGCAATGGTTGTTGGTGGTTATTGCATGGAGGTACTTTAACAAGATTGTCCGGTTTTACATTGTGGTGATATTCCAGCCATTACAATCCTATTTCCAGGAATTAACGGCTATTAAAGAACACCAAATCCAACACCAGCCACAACATTCCCAGGAACAACATAAGAAGTTAACCATAGACATTGATGACTTGTTACTAGGGGCATTCTATAAAGTCTTTGTACTTGATAATGACGAAGATGTCCAGATATTCGGTAGCAATAACAGTTGCGAAACTGATGAACTATTCATAAATACTATCACATGGATGAGCTCAGTTATGGAAGCCATATGAGTACGCATATATACACAATGTATTGAGGTTAATTATATAGGATTTTATAATTTTGTATAAGAGTGGAATGTCATGACATAGTATAACTAGTTGTTCCACTTTTGGAATTTACAATTTGGTACAGGAATCTTGCAAAAAACGCACAAAAAAAAACCATCTCTCACGAAATATAGATGAGAGTATGGAGAGGATGACGTAATTTAAGTTTAATCCCATAATGCAATGCAAACCGAAACCTGATTGGGCTGAACTTACCAAACAGCGACACGGGAACAATACCGAATGGCATTAATTTCTTTTTTTAGTCGTGGGATGTGGTCCAAAAAACCATTTCCTAACCAATATCTTGCGAGACCGAACAAACTCACCAGTACACGCATCATTGGGTTTATTTTACTCCTTTTTTTTTTTTTTTCTTTCTCTTATTTAGCCAATCATCGATTTAAATTTCAACTCGGAATTTAAATCCTAATGGTTAAGCCAACCCACATGGTGGCATAAATATTTAACCATTTCTACTAACTCTGGTAACAATAATTATGCACCTTTACTTTTGACCACCCTTTACTTTATTTTCAGAATGAAAGCAAAAATTCCCTTTTCCTTATTTCCTTATTTCCCTATTTTTTTTTTTGTCTCAGTCATTTTTATCTAATCCATCTTCTTGACACACCACCCATTTATACATTTAAATAATTTAGCGATTTTCTGCAGAAAAGTTTTTTCTTTTTTTCTATTTTTTTATTTTCTTTCTTCTCTGGTTTATTATTTATCAGCACAGTAATTATGGTTTCTTTTAAAGCTTTAATTATCCTGGCTATTGCTGCCACTTCTGTTTCTGCCTTCAACTTATTGCATGACGAAGAAGGTTTCGCAATTTTACCACCAACCGACCTTGTTTTGGACAAATTAAAGGAAACAGGCAAAAAGGACGTCTCCACTCACTACGATGTCGTCAACACCATCCTGGATGATGGTGAAATAGTAGCAGTTAATGTCCACACCCATGACATCAAGAAGACTGGTAACTTCAAGAGAAACTACGACAACTCTGCCTACTACAAATACAACAGAAAACTATTGTTCATCAGAACTATTGAAGACAGCTCTTTGACCCAATGTTTGAACAAAGAATTCGAAGTTGAAACTAGTCAATGTGGTTACGATTTTATCGAGTACAACGATGCCAACAACTGTTCATCAGATGCTACAAAGTACAGTTGTGTGTTGGATGTCATGAAACAACAAGATGCTACCAAGAAGTTGAAGGACATGGAAGATGTTCCAGCTCAAGTCAGATGCTACCACCAATTAAGTGACGCCAGTGCCAAACAAGTCGTCAACGGTGCTTGTGCTAAATAGTTACATGACCAAATACGGGCATAGAAAGTGTATTCGTCACTCTGTATTCTTCTATTTACAATTAAGTAATTACATAAATAAAAGAAAGAAAGAAAGAAAGAAAGAAAAGAAAAAAAAAATATACAGTTTATATTAATATTTACAGTTGTATTCCCTTTTTTTCACCCTTTCTCTCACTCCGCCTTTCTTCTCTAGATAGCAACATCACCGATATCAATTATACCTTCAAACTTGTAGTCTTTATCGCTTGGCACACCGATTTGTTCACCGTTCTTGTTGATTGGGGAGTACAAGTAGTAAGATAACAATGCATTGACGGCAGCTCTGGTTTCGGCTTCTCTTAATGACCCACCAATACCTTCACCTAATTTTTCATTTCCAACGAAAACACCAGCCAAGAATTGAGGATGAGCAGATAATCTACCGGTTTCAGCAATCAATCTGATGGCAACAGGTTCTTTGAACTCTAATTTATCACACAATCTGACCAACTCTTTAACAGGTTTGTTGATTTGGATCATCTCATCTAATGGAACCTTTCTTGACAATATGTGATCTTTTATGAATTCCTTGGCAGCAGATTCACCACAGTGAGTGTACAACCCACCAATCACGGAGATTGCAACGGTGGAGAAGGCCACTTCCTCAGGAGTTATGGCACCTTCATCATTTAAAACTTGTTCAATACCATCAACCTTGGCATTTCTTTTGCTGTAGAAGTTGTCGGATTTTTCGTCTTCACTTAAGTATCTTAATCTTCCAAACTTCATGAATTCGGATTCTTGTCCCAAAAATCTGTCCAATTTACTGACTGAATCAACCTCAATACCCCAAGATTTGGAGATTTCCAGTAATGCCTTGGTGCCCATGAACGAATCAACAGCTGCGTTATGAATACTTGTTGGCAATCTTGGATAGGTCAACAATAAATATTCAGTAACGTAGTATGTCAATAATGATTTACCCAACACTCTCAATCCAAAATTATTAGCTAATCCGTCAGATTCGTCTGGGTTACTGATCAAGTTAAGACATTGTGATAATGTTGACAATTTAAATGCGTCTGGTAAGTTCAATCGATTGTGTAATGCAACTAATGGTGGGGATTGCGCTGCTGATGATTCAGGTAATCTATGAGTGAATATATTATGCTTGTAGCTTGAGTAATCGTTTACTGCTTTGTAAGTGGTCTTTAAAAATCCCTTTGGTTGAGAATTACTAGATTCTGGTGATGCTGAAGAAGATGATGGTGATGGTGATGGTTCAGTAGGTGTTGTGGTAGCCAATGTACGCAAGGAAACATACGCCGAGCTGGATCTCAATACTTTAGGTATTGACGATTTCCCACAAGTCCTTTGGAGCAGAAGTCTTAACATGTCTAGTTGATATTCCTGGTTTATAAATATGTGCTACCGCTGTGGATATCTTCAAATGAAATGTTTGTGAAAAAACTTTTCCTAGTTTGCATATTGATAGAAAGAAAATTTTTTTTTTTTTTCATTGATGAAAAACTCAAACGAGTGAAATGTTGATTATATAAATACACGTGATCAGTGAGTGGAAGAAAATGTAGAAATGCAATTGTATACCTCTTATGAACCCTCTCCTATCTGATTGACTACGACCAGAGTGTGTTTAATGGAAACCAACTCATTTGATGCCACTTGTTAAATTGCTTTCAGTGAAGTATGTATATTTGCAGGTGAATTATTAGTTTCGTTTTGAGAATCTAAGGGTTGGTGCTATTCTATGGCAGCCAACACCCAATTGACCATATCCAAAACCTCAATATGGAGATACTACACTAACAAGGGTAAATCAACAGCATATACAAGAGGTCAATTGTTTGCATTCATGTCATTGATGTATGTCTAACATTCCTCCACCGGTCGTGTACAACTCACAAATCTTCTCTCATTCTCACGAATCCTTGACCAACCAAAATGAAGAAGAAAAAAATTACCAACAGTAAAACATAACTACTATATTTTGACATATAAAATAAACTATACAATAAATCATATACCATGGGTCACCATCATGCTCCTAAATTAAGTGTTGCTGCTATTCTTGTCATGGGTTCAGTTGCTGTTACATACTTTGGATTAAAATCTCCACTTAAGAATAAATGGGCCAGTGAGAACAGAATCAGTCCAAAATCAGATTTGGCTTGGAGAAACAGTGCAGACCAATGGTTAGAAAACCACAAAGGAAGTCGTTATTAAAAACAAAAGAATAGATAGATGAATTGATTGGATGTGTATAAAGTTTTTTTTTCTTTTTTGGTTTTAGTCATTTATTTATTAACTAATACATACAGATGTCTATAAAGTCTACTTTGTTGAATATGTATACTAGCCCTGTTTTGGAAGTCTGTCTTCCAATTCAATCTCTTCTTCTTGGTGTGTTTTCAATTTCACCCAATCAGAATCTAATTTTAGGAAACACCACATCCAACGTCTATGGATTTCAAGTAACTCAAGCAACGCATACCCAAAGGAATAGGCATCGTATCCAAATAAGAATTTCGAGAATACGTGGATTAGCTTGACGTGGTGGTGGGCTTGTAGTTCCTCATTGATTATGAAAAATTTCAACACCCAGATAAACCTCAACAAAAAGTCAATGACGATTGCAAAATAATACACCATGCTAGGGAATGTCAATTGGTTTCGAAGAATACGAAACTTGTAGAATGGATTCTTCAATTCGAATAAACCATTGAACAACTCTAAATTCCAATCCATCTTAATGTCCCAAATAAACGAGTATGTCGAGTTTAAAGCCAGTGCAAAGTACCACCAGCCATTTAACTTATTCAACTTGAGCAACAAGGATCCACTTGATTTCTCGTCGTCAGTAGCGTTCAACAATGTTCTTTTGATAAGAACATTAACCAACAACGGACCAAACCCAGTTGAATATTTAATCAAGTTTAGCAAGTGTTGTCTTTGACCGGTAGATCTATACTCAAACCAACATTGCTTGATTCTGATACATGTAGGGATACACAAAATCATAAACTCTAATTGGTAATTGTAAGCCACATCAGTTGCAAACCAATAATTCCAAATCACTAACCCTAGATCATTCAACACTTTTGAATATGAAACTAAACTATCACTTATTAAAATATCATTGGTTCTCATGGAGATACTGTTAATTTTGCCCTGCAATATTCTCTTCATGGTTGTGGCAACTCTCAACTGACCTGGTGACTGAGCTGATTTGAAAAACAATTTGTATAATGTAAACCCCAACGATATCAACGGCAAACTATAGTACAAACTTTTCAACACGTCATTCCCATCAATTGTTTTGTAACTTACCCAACAGACAATATTCACAGCGAAAACAATCTTGAGCAGTCTCCATATCCCCTTGATTAATCGTTGGTTTTCATTAGATTCCGCAGGAATGGAGGTTGAATATTCTCCCCTCAAGGAATTACTCGAAATCTCGTCCAATTGGATATAATTATGAGAATTATACGACAAGTGCAATAAATTCAATAGGTTGATATTGGTAAAGTTGTGCAAGATCAAATTTAACATCAACCATAATGCCAATCCTAGTTGGATAGTGAAGGTGACTCTAAATGATAAAGGAATAAAGTCATTAAACACTAATTCGTAAGTCTTATCGGGATCACCATCCATAATTATAGATACTTGTTCATGTAAATAATATAGTAAGAGTAGAAAGTGTCCTCGTAGTTGATTTGACTATCGGTGAAAAAAAAAAAAATAAAAACAACAACTAAACATTTGTCGCCAAAAAAAAAATAGTAGTGTACATTTGTGACACAACACGTGACTACATGTACACTAGAAAGCTCTACACAACAATGTCAAGTATCATTAAGTGTGTATTAATCTATCATTCGTCTTGGCTGATTGGGTTGTTACTTAGCTCCCTTAACTTTGAACCTTTGGGAAAGGTGACCTGTGTCACTGATAATCGGAGTAAGTTGTATAACCTGTATAGATACTTTAGTGCATAATGTTCTATTCCATTTCCTAATCATGTAATAGTGGAATTTATTTACATGATACTCATAATCATAGTCATTGTCGACAATTTCGAAGAATTTGCAGCCCTTAGGAGTGCCAAATCTTCACAGTAATACAAGGCCACGTAAACCACTTTCACAGAATAAAGAAGATACCAAATTTCCTCATCTTGAGATGTGTCTTGACTTCAGACATGTACACACACGTGTTGTCGTGTTGAATTCATTCCTTCCATGGGCTCGTAAAATTTCGAATACTTTTTTGATTTCACTCTGTTCTTCACGTGAATGTGGGAGAGTGTAAAAGCCTCCTTGCCTTATTCAGATAATTCAGTAAAATAATAACGTTAGGAGGATTGTTTGGAATTAAGAAGGAACATAGTTTAACTGAATAACTGAAACTAAAAATTTAACATAATAAATTCAGTGGCTGGAAATAAAGCGCAATCTCAGTATGAAAATTAACTAACCTGGGAATATCCAACTCTAGTTTTACTATTAGGCATCAAACTGAGGAAGATTCCTAACCTTATTCAGACCAATACAAAGGAATCATATCGTCGATTTGTAAGAATCACAAGCTTGTAATTAAAGTATATGATGCCATCCAACAAAAAAAAAACAACCATATTTACCGAGGTATTTGGCAACACCTTTAAAAAAAAGACACTCAAAGCTTTGCCATAGCGGGATCTTCTTTACAAACCACCCGAAATGTGCCTTATTGTTGATACAGACAAAGATAATGCCTTTCGATGGTTTATTATCAATTCAACTAGATTCCTAACCGCGTTTACTTTCTCCTCCTCCTCGGGTACGCTTGCAAATTTCAGTCATTGTTAAATAAACAAATTTTACTAAAATAATAGCCATGAAATTGTTTTCGATTCTTATGACGAATTTCAACAACAATTTCAAAAAGATAAAGAATAATAACAATAATTTTAAACCTAAGTAACTTCATGACAATGGTATATACGTATCCTAATGGCTGTAATTGCCGTAGGTACCAACGTGGATGCCATGTGGAAGTGAATGTGGACAACAGGTTATGATCCATGGTATTATAATCTAGACAATTGGATGTGACGAATGCCTATTTGAAACCTTGTTTTTTTTTTCGACACATGGATAATAGATCTTTTGTGGTATATTGATAAACAAAGTTAAGCCACTTGAACCAATACGGCATGAGTAGGAGATATTAGAGTAGGAAAATTTTAGCTTTTTGTGGTTCTTTATTAAGTTTTTTAAGTTTTTTCTATTTTGAGCAAAATAAAGTTTAGTCTATAATGTTTCACTATTGGTTTAGTGAAACCTGGTAATCTTTGCAATTGTACTTTTTATTTTTTTTTTTTTAAAGACAATAAACTTGCGTAGGTGTGTTTGTGTGGTGGAGATTTAGACGATCGCGACGATCTTGCAATCAAAATTACTTGGCAATCGTGTCCTAACCAAATGTGTTCAACTAATTGGTAACTGTACAATGTAATAATGCTCAAGATAAAGTGGGAGATAACTGTTGCTAGTACTTGTTCAATCATTACAGGTGTTAACTTGTTGTCCCACTATGTATTATTATCAAGGTGCCATTGTTTTGTTCATTTAGTGCTAAATTCCCAATTCATTTCTGTATGGTTTATTTGCTATACATCAGTTACAGCATTGTGTTGCATTTCATATTGTGGACATGGGCGTTCATTGTTCATGTATGAACTGCGCTATCAATACTATTGTCATTATTATTTCTTGTTTTGATATTAAACTCCTGGAAGGACAATACAACAACAACAATAACACAAGTGGAAACAAAAGGACGGAAATAGTGGGTATGGGTTTCCTTGATATTCCGCCGCCGGCGAATACTTTTTTCGAATGTATGATATATTGTAAAGGTTTCTGTATGAAGTTTTGTGAACAGGTGAATGGAATCGCTCTTACATCTAGAACTATAGCATTTATCTTTGGTTTTGCACAAAGCATGTCTATCCCTTTATGACACATACCCTGCCATTTTATTGGGTCGTCTAGAATCTTTTGATTTTGGAATCCTTGGGCAATAACAAGAATTATTGCTCTCAAAGTTTTTGACATTAAAAAAAGACGTAGCATATTGTAATCACAATACTGGAGGCAGGGATCTCGAGAGGTGAAGAAACTAATTTTCTTGTCCAGGTGATTTTACCGCCAGTAGATAATACAACAATGAATCTCTAAAATTTTTCCATTTCAGTGCCGCACAAAAACAAGAACTAAAAGACTAAAACAGCAGAGGAAAAAAAAATACATAGCCCTACTTCCAATGTATTCGTAAGTTAAACCAAGGATATTGGGTGCTTGAATTTTGGTGCATTATAGCCGAGGAAAGCCATTTGGGCATTTCGGGTGTATTTGCTCTTTTGAAATTCTAGCGAGGTTTAGTCGTTACTACATTTACGAAAGATCGACCATCTCTTCAGGACTTTCCAAATTCACACAGAATTCAAGACAAGATCGTCGAGATTGAAACATTTTGAATTACGAATAACCGAGCAAATAGAGTTTATCGGGATTATATCATTTCGACTTTGCAAAAGCCTAATGAAAAGAAGTAATAAAATAATCACCAATCTACTTCCCTTCCCCATTTCCCTCCTTTACCGGACACTACCTTTCGCTTTAAAGGAATGTCCCCCTCCATTATCCAAATGTTCTTTGGTTCGGTAAAACGGCATTTTATTGTCTCATAGTGGTTTTGTGAAAGCATTTACTCACCACTAAACCAAGATGTAAGTCGTAGGATATTTTATTAACGAACTAATTTAAATTTGACCACAAAAGAAATTAGATTAACTTTATTGTTGGATCACAAAACCCGCAAAAACAGAACAAATCTAAACATAAAGTTGTCTACTTTATTTTTCCGCTATTTCCCCTCCTTTTCCCCCCTCCTAGATCCCCCAATTAGGGTTACATCATGAATATTTTTTTATGTTATTTTTCTTTTTGAGCTCACAAAGTTGTTCACCAGAGTCATAACGACCTTCCAGTTGCTGGTAACTCGAGAAGAAGAAAAGAGACGAGCATTATCAATCAATATTGATTTCTGGGCAAGCCAAGAAACAATGCAAAACAAGGGAAGGCAAGGCAAGGCAAGGGAAGGAAAAACAAAATAAATAAAAAGGAACGAAACGTGCACAAAATCTAGAATAGAGGGAGGCTTTGATAACAACTAGATACAAATGATCTGATTTTAAATCCCTTTTTTTAGAGGGTTAATAGTTTCAGCATGGTAGATACTTCATAAAGTTTCAACTGATTATTATGCAACTTCCGGGAAACAATCAAATGTCAGCCTAAATTATTGAACTATAAACAACAAAAAGGAAAAGCAAATTACAAGAGTCTCTGCATTTACTATTTTATCAACAACCAAGAGATTTCTTTATTTAGAAAAATAGAAATAAAATTTGAGAACGGGAATGGAAAATAACATCCGAGGTCCTTTAATTGTGGCTAGTGTGAAATAATCAAACTTTAAAAGAAAAAAAAAGGTTTTCATTCAGCTCACGTTTACGATGTGAAATTCATGCTCTTAAGCAAACACACTGGTTATAAAACCTTTTTGTTTTTTTTTTACCTTAATTTTAGTTGGTCTATCAGAACCATATATATGTTATATCTAAAACCTCAAAATGGCACGATTTTAGGCTCAAGGGTGAATATTTCACGGCAATGACGTTGCTCTTCTGGAAATAACTCAGGAAATAATGCGTTTTGGTTTTTTTTTTTCTCTTATTGCATGAATTATGAAATATACACTAATTTCTTAGGAAATAACCGATATGCGAATTTAAGGATAACCTCTTATATAGCTATTTCCTATTAATAACTAATTAACCCCCTTAATGGAATAGATATAGAACTTACCGGAACCCGAACATATTTCGTGTTTCCTAGAGTTATTACCGTACTTTTATCATTGATAATGAGTGTATACTGAATTCTATATACACCTATTCTAGAGCAGTGTGTTTGGTCATTTCATGTAGATATCCGCCTTTATTTATCTCTCGATGGAATTGAGAATTTCGTTTTTTTCAAAACTTTAAATTCACTTTACGACCATCAATAACCATAACTTGCCAACAAGGTACTCAGTTACCCCCCTTTTTTCCCCTCTACGTTGTCTTGTCTATACTACTATTGTCTGGCTTCTCCAACGGAACTCAATTACATCGGGAGCTCACACTGAGAGGTCGGGTATATGATACCCTCAATCTCGGTTTTATTCAGTGGACTGTCCTGTTATCTCCGTTGAGTAACTGCAATGCAACAATTACTAAATTCCTTCTCATGTTCAAATTTCTGCAAATATTCATATTTTATTCTATGCTGTACAAGTGCTTAAGACGCCAAAAAAAAATTTCCAGGTCGTGTACGGGGTATGCTTTTTCTTGTTGCTATTTTATTGGTGACAAAATTTGCATCCCTTAAGAAGAACAATGGTTTGTTTGTGTGGTTGAGATAAGACAACAATTTTTACTACTACGACAGTAACTGCAAGCTCTATTTGATAAATTAGTTGTAAGGAAATAATAATATACAAGATATGAATCCAGAGAAAACCATTGGTTGAGATTACATGGACAATAAACCCGGAAATATGGCACAATAATAATTAGTTGTTATGTAATGGTTAGATTTAAAAATAAAGAAGCCATAGAAAAAACAATTATGTAATGATCTGAATGCAAACGAAATTAAAGGATAGACAAAAAAGGGGGCTAAGGGAGGGGAGTTTACAGAGATTTGAGGTGAGAAAGCAATCAAAACAAAACAAAAAAAACTGATGAATTATTGTTTGAAATAAACTTTGCTAAAATTCTATCTTTAGATAATTGCTTTAAATGGTTTAGTAAGATGTAGTAAGGGTAATAGCTGAACATTCATGTAAGATAACCAAATATTCAACTAATTGAAAAAAAAAAGGGAAAACAAATGCCAAATATCAAACAATAAATTTACTAGTCACAAAAGAATTATATCCAATGATATCATCATCCTGGAAATTTTGCGTTCACCATGATTCTTATTTGTAAATTTCAAAATTTCCTGAATACGAAAGGGAAGGTTCAAGTTTGTCATCACTGCCATCGTTGTTAAGTGAGTGGGCTGTATTGGCTGCATGGCAACGTAAAATCCACCCAGCAAAAATTTCAAGATAGTGAAATTTCGATTGATTGATTTGGGGTTCATCACCAACTGCACATTGCCCGCCTCCAACATTTTCTTTTTTTGGTTGCATGTAACTATTGTTCTACTCTAAATACAATTTGGCATGTGTAAAGCGGGTTCACCCTTGTCATTAAATCAAGAGATGTGCAGCACTTATAGATGTAATTGACGGGTTTTTCTGAAGATTCAAGTTTAAACGTGCTGCCAAATATGATTCTTAACATACCTGTGAAAACGACCAAACTCCTTCCTTCATCCCCATCCCTCCCCCACACGCGGGGTTTGAATACCAACATTGATAGTTCTAAGGAAGGTCTTCAATATCATTTCTTTTTTATCTAAACAAAAAAATATTATTTCTCTTAATTTTTAAAGAGTTGGTATTTTTTTTTTTGTGACTTACAATCTGTCGGAAAGGAAGATTAGAGATGTAATAACCAGGTTCCGTAATAACCCATCTTTATTCAAGCTAGGATGCAGCTTACAGAAAAGGAGATATGAATTCGTAGACGGCTTCTTCAACCTGTAATCCTTTTTGGGTATGAGAAAAACAGAGTAATTTCACTTATGTAAATGCGTAAAGCTTTATGTTGTGATACACACCCACTACAGTGATCATAACCAATGGAATTGTGCAAACAATACTCTAAAGATAGTAGAGGAGATTGTAATTTCATTCGTAATTGGTCCTGGGAAAAATTATCCTCTTAAAACAAACGTAATATGGGTCATTGTACGATAACCAAAAAAATAAAATAAAATAAATTGCAAGAATATTTCAACTGAAATTTGTAAACGTCTCCTTTGGCAGGTGCATGAAGCAGGTAATCCATACCATACCAGCATGACATTTTAACCTTAAATTAAGTGGTAGAGAGTGTCACATGATATAACATCTAGCTCTAGCCCTACTCTTTCAAAAAAAAAAAAATTGGTTGCGTTTGTATTAGTGAATAATGTTGCATCCGCATTCGTCCATAGAAATAAGGTGTCCTAAAAATTATGTTGTTTTTGAAACTGGGAACAGTGACAAAAAAAAAAGAAGAACAAAACTCAAAAGTAGCTGCAAAATGGGTTAAAATGCATTGCGAGCACAAAACTAAAAATTCAGAAAAGAAAATTCAGAAAAAATAAAAATATAAAAATAATACATACGACATAGTGAACAGAATAACAATAAGAACTGAGGGAACAATGAACCACGGGACAATTGAAGGTTTTTGCATTATGTATAAGTCTTGGAGGCTAAATAACCTGGCTCTAATTGTTTTTGTTGTTTTTTTTGCACATTTTACTGGTGTTCACCAACTACAATTTCAAGTTACTTTTTTTAATGCGGTTTTTTTTGTTTCAATTACGAAGCTGTTGTGGTCTTTTTTTGTTTGAATTGTTGTTTGGGTCAATAGGTATTTAGGAAATATCTCAATTGCTACATGGTGATTATAATAAAATATTATATTTCAATGCAAACACAATGATGTTACACAATTTGCCGCAACAACAAGAGACAATTGCCAAATAGATTACGTACAAAATTGGTTAAATTTTTTTTATTTTTTTTCCTTTTTCTTATTATTTTGGTTTAGTTTTGTTTTCAGAATCGTAGTTGTTTCTGTTTTTCTTTCTTTTCTTTATATCTGGGAGTGCATGTGTGTGTGTAAATATGAGAGGGTGTGTCATAATCCATTAAGCTTTTCCCAAGTATATATATAGAGAGATAAAGATAACCCTTGGATGTCTAAATTTTTTTTTATTTTCAAATTTGTTTTAATTTACGTTTACAGTTTTTTATTTTATCAGTTCTAGAGTGAGAATCTGTGAGTAAGTTAAGGGAAAAAAAAAAGACCCATTATTATTATACAATCTTGTGCCTAGCCCAGTGGTTCCTGATATTTTTAGAGTTTGTTCACCTAAGATCTATTGTGTATTCTACTCGATCGGTAAATCCCATTATACACAGGTCTAACCCAAATCTAGTGCATCTAATTTTTTTTTCGTCGTTGCCAGTAAAAAATATAGATAGATAAAAAAATATCTTTCACATATAATAAGGTTAACAGATCCCCCGTTTCCGCAGGCAATTACCTTCCACTGTCTTTTTTTTTGGTTTTGAATTTCGAAATTCGAATTGTGAATTTGTAATTTTGGTTTTGGTTTTGGTTATTTTGTTCCATTTGCCTTTTTGATAACTTTTATTTTTCAATAAATTGGGCGATTATTAATCAAACGTTTCATAATTTTTTTTTTTTTTTTTTGGTAACAGTATAATACCATTTATACACAATTGAAAAAAAAAAATTCACATACACACACAATCAAAATCTTACATATATATATATATATCCCACTCACACACACACACAAAACATATTAACCCACCACCTATAAATTCATACACTTCACACTTCACACTTCACACACACCCACACTACATTTAAACACACACATATCACCCTTTCTCCTTTTTGACTATTATTTAGAAGAATCCAAAGTATCATTCTTTTCTATTTCATAAGTCATATACATTCATAACCCTCCTCCACTATATTTATTGGGTTGAAAAAAAAAAATTATATTTATACACACCCAATTCTCCTGATAAATACCACAAAGTGTTTTTTTTTTTTGGATTTTTAACACAGTATATTTATTAACCACCATTAGGTTCTATTCAGCTTTGCTATTTCGATTTTTCAATTGACCTTCCTATTCATCCTTCCAATGAGTTCAAACATGCTTGGCTATCATTTATTGGAATCTAATCCTAATAATTTGTCTTACGTGCAAGACGGTCAACTGCTGCAACAACAACAACAACAATCAAAATCACATCAACACCAACACCAATACCACCAGTATCACTTTTCTCAACAACAACAACACTTTCAATATTTACAAAACGCTCTAGCTAGTTCAATGAATCAACAACAACAACAGCAAGTGCAAGTGCAAACACAATTGCAACAACCGTTTCAGTCTCAGTCGCAACCTCAGTCGCAGTCGCATTCACACTCGCAACCTCAACCACAACCACAATCCCCTCTGCAACAGCAGCTACAACTGCAACTACAACTGCCTTACCATCCAAATGCAGTGTTTAAACCAAATTACATGCAAGATGTATTATTAAACGAAACCTGTATCTTGAATTCCCCTTTAAATTCAATGGATACATCAGCTTGTTCTACTACAAAAACAACTCCATTAATGCACTCAATTTCTGTACACGATCTTGACCAACTATCAATGAATACTAATTTCCCCCACCTCCATCCTCAAAGTCTCCACAATGATGCTGTTTCTATTGCTGCTGCCAATGATAAATATATCGGTGCTAATGATGATGATGGCAGAAAAGGTATTTTGCCTTCTCCACTGTCTCCAATAACTTGCTTTTCTGGCAATGCAACCAAACAAGCCCATGATGAATATTTGAATTTTGCTTCAGGTTTTTCAATTAACCCGCAATCAACTAATTCTTTGGTATTTAGAAACCGCCATCAAGTCAACCCAGTCATGAGACACGCATCCTATGACTACGGTACTTCTTCTAACGACAGATCCTTCACTACTCCTAAAACTTCTCCAATTGTGAGAAGAAATGTGTTCAAGGATTCTTCTTCGAAATTTCCTATCATTCCTTCTTCCCCAACATTTCCTGCTGCGTTGAATTTATCTCACGGTACGATAAACCCTCAAAAGATGCCAAAAAGTGCTGAGGTTGTTCCAACTTTACAACCAGCTTTCGATGTGAGAAAGATTGCGGGCATTCGGGCGACAAACAGTGCTGGTTCTGCTGTTCATACCACTGGTAAATCGAAAAATTCCTCAGGCAAGAATATATCATCATCATCAACAACAATTACAGCTCTGCCATCAGGGGATTCAATGAAGAAGAGATTACAAGCCAGATACTCGATTCGTTTATTGCAGAGAATGGGACTCGCAGAAAGCGACACCAAATGTCGCAAACATTGCGAACTTGAATTCACAAATTATTTGGAGCTCATTGATCATTACGAAGATAATGGATTGCAGATGTATTTGGCAACTAGGAACTTTAACTGTCCTGTTAACGAGTGTCCAATGAATATCATTGGGTATGATAAACGAGCTGATTTGAGACATCACGTTCATTCAGATCACTTGACTCATGGTTTAGTTAGTGCCCAATATTCCAAATACGCAGAGGAAATTCAGAAATACTTGTTTGTATGTGATGAGCCTGGTTGTTGCAAAGGTTTTTATAGAAGTGACACCTTAAACAGACACATCAAATTGGTTCACAAGCGGACAAGCAACCATTTAAGAAAAAGAAGAAGAATCGCCAAACCCAATACCAACAAGAATCGTTCATGATATGTTTCTTTGATTCTTTTTGGGTTGCACTTGCATTTTCTACAAATACAACTAGGGATAAAGTTATGATATTATAAAAGTAGGAACAACACAGAAAGTCCCTGATATTATAAGTGCATGTGTGGGTGGTATTTTTTTTTTTCGTTGTTGATTTCTTTTTCTTTTGGGGTCCAATTTTTGCTACCATGTGTTTTTTTGATAATTTCAATCACACACTCACATATATAACTTTTTTCTTGTTTGTTTGTTTTGTTTGTCTTTTTTGATTTCTTTCCGTTTCCCTTCATTCCATTTCATTCAGTTCTTGGTATTTTTTATATAGTTATATATGTAAGCATATTGTTTATTGTTGTATAGAGTTAGTAATTGAAGTTTTTTTTCGGTTCGTATTGTTTTATATTCCATTTGTTATTTCAGTGTATTACCTCCCACTTCCGGGTTCGCAAACGTGACTGCAAAACCGGAACTTGAAGTATGGGATGCAAGCACACGCGCGCGTTTGACCAAAAAAAAAAAAATTAGTAAAAGAAAAAGCTGAAGCAAAACTGGGCGTGTCGTTGACAAGGAGAACGAAAAATATTCCATTGCTTGAAAACAACAACATCATCACCCACAAGCACAAGTACAACAACAACATTCGTCCTTATTGATATGATTGAAAACGACGTCATGAGTTCGACAGAAGCAACACCATCGTTGGATTTGACTGATGGAACACTGATTAACAATGATTTTTCATTTGAAAACAATAGATCGAGATATTTCACTAGAAGTGAGAAACAACAAGTGGATATTGAAAAAACCAGCTATAGATTTAAATATTTGTTAGGTTTGACTGGCTTGTTCCGTCATTTCATTGAAGCTAAAGCAAGTAAAGATCCGTTATTCCGGAAAATTGTTGATGATATCCACGATGCAGAATCCAAACCGAATAAAAAAGGTTCAGATGTAAGTAAGAGAAGAAGAAAAACTGAAAAAGAGGAAGATGCTGAATTGTTAAAAGATGAAAGATCAACTAGTTCATCTTTTTTCGAATTCACTGAGAGTCCGGGATACGTGCAAGGTAAATTGAGACCTTATCAAATCCAAGGTCTCAACTGGTTGATTTCTTTGTATGAAAACAACTTATCGGGGATATTAGCCGATGAAATGGGATTAGGTAAAACTTTACAGACAATTTCGTTTTTAGGATACTTGAGGTATATGCGAGGCATCAACGGTCCTCATCTTGTGATTACCCCGAAATCGACTTTGGATAATTGGCAACGTGAATTTAATCGTTGGACTCCTGATATCAAGGTTTTGATTTTACAAGGTGATAAGGATGAAAGAGCAGAATTGATCAAAACACGTGTTATGCAATGTGAATTTGATGTTATTATTGCCAGTTATGAAATCGTCATCAGAGAAAAGGCAACCCTTAAGAAATTCGATTGGGAGTATATTGTCATTGATGAAGCTCACAGAATCAAGAATGAGGAATCATTGTTGTCACAAATCATTAGAATGTTCCATTCCAAAAATAGATTGTTGATCACCGGGACCCCATTACAAAACAACTTAAGAGAATTATGGGCGTTGCTTAACTTTATCTTGCCGGACGTTTTTGCCGATAACGAATCATTCGACGAATGGTTCCAAAAGGAAGACCAAGAGGGAGAAGAACAAGACCAGGTTATTTCTCAATTACATAAAGTTTTGAAACCATTTTTGTTGAGAAGAATCAAGGCAGATGTTGAGAAATCCTTGTTACCCAAAAAAGAATTGAATGTTTATGTTAAAATGGCGCCAATGCAGAAGAACTTGTACAAGAAAATCCTAGAGAAGGATATTGATGCTGTCAATGGTACCAATGGTAAAAAAGAGTCTAAAACAAGGTTATTGAATATTGTCATGCAATTGAGAAAATGTTGTAACCATCCATATTTATTTGAAGGTGTGGAGCCAGGTCCGCCATATACCACTGACGAGCATTTAGTTTTCAATTCCCAAAAAATGCTTATCTTGGATCAGATGTTGAAGAAATTCCAACAAGAAGGTTCAAGGGTATTGATTTTTTCCCAAATGAGTAGAATGTTGGATATTTTGGAAGATTACTGTTACTTCCGTGATTTCCAATACTGTCGTATTGATGGACAAACAGAACATTCGGACAGAATCAATGCCATTGATGAGTATAACAAACCGGGCAGTGAAAAATTTGTGTTTTTGTTAACCACAAGAGCTGGTGGGTTGGGTATTAACTTGACCACTGCCGACGTAGTAATTTTGTTTGATTCTGATTGGAATCCTCAAGCCGATTTGCAAGCCATGGACCGTGCCCATAGAATTGGTCAGACCAAACAAGTCAAAGTCTTCCGTTTCATTACTGAAAATGCCATTGAAGAAAAAGTGTTGGAAAGAGCCACGCAAAAATTGAGATTAGATCAATTGGTTATCCAACAAGGTAGAAATGCTGGTGGATTGGATGGTCAACAAAGCAGTAAAGCAGCTTCGAAGAATGAATTATTGGACTTGATTCAATTTGGTGCTTCCGATGTGTTCAACAAAGGTGAAGCCGGTGATGGTGCGTCGAGTGTGGATATTGAAGAAATCTTAAAGAAATCAGAAGAGAAGACTCAAGAATTGAACCAAAAGTACGCCAAGTTGAACTTGAACGCGTTGCAGAATTTCAGTAATGATGAGTCAGTGTACAATTGGAATGGGGAAGATTTCAAGAAGAAAGAGTTGGGTATCCAATTGCCGGTGATTGAACTTGGTAAGAGAGAACGTAAGGAGAATTATTCTGTTGACACTTATTATAGAGACGTTTTCAATGCTGGTAACACCAAGTCGTCATCCACTACTAGTAGGTCTGGTCCAAAACCACCGAAACAATTGAATATCTACGACCATCAATTTTATCCTGCCAAAGTTCTCGAATTGTATGAATTGGAAAAGAACTATTATAGAAAGCAAATCAATTACAAAGTTCCGTTGAAATCAGGGGACAAGGATACTCCACAAGAGGACCTCGAAAGAGAGCAACGATTAGAACAGGATGAAATTGACAATTCGCGTCCATTGACTGACGAGGAAAGAGCATTGAAGGAAGAGTTGATGACCCAGGGTTTCAGCAATTGGAATAGAAGAGATTTCCACCACTTTATACTGGTCTCTACCAAATACGGACGTAATTCCATCAGATTAATTGCGCAAGAATTTGAAGACAAAACCGAAGATGAAGTACGTGAATATGCCCGTGCATTTTGGAAGAATTATCAAGAGATTGAAGGATATGAACGATACATCAATCAAATTGAGCAAGGTGAAGAAAAGATTATCAAAGTCAAAGTGCAAAAGGAAGCATTAAGAAGAAAACTATCACAGTACAGATATCCGTTGCAGGAATTGGTGTTGAAATATCCTCCGGCATCAACCAACAAACGTGTGTTTAGTGATGAAGAGGATAGGTTTTTGTTGGTTCAATTGTACAGGTTCGGTCTTGATCTGCCGGATGTCTACGAGAACATGAAGGAAGCTATTCGCCAATCGCCATTATTCCAATTTGATTTCTTTCTCCAAACCAGGAATTCAGGGGAATTGTCAAGAAGATGTACAACATTGTTGGGTTGTGTGTTGAAGGAAATAAACCCAGAGAGTAGCATTACCTATGGTACAGCATCCGCAAATGGAAAACGTTCAAAAGATGCCACACCCGAACCTAGAAGTAAAAAACAAAAAAAGTAGTTTTAAAAAAGACAAAAAAAAAACAACAACAGTTAATTCTATATATTTGTGTATTATTGTTACAGTATAGTTTTATTTATTTTCATTCATGCAAAAGTCGATCGATGTACTCCTCAAACTGTAGTGGGGTTGTCATTGAATTGAACCGAGCCACAACTTGACCTTTTTTATTGACAATGAATTTTTCAAAATTCCATCGTACACCTTTGAATCCCAATGCTCCGACTTTTTCGTTTTTCAAATATTGATATAATTCAGATACTTCAGGGTCCTTTGAGTCACCATTGACTTTAGTTTTCTTCATGATGGGGAAGGTAACTCCGAACTTAACGTGACAAAATTGTACAATTTCTTCTTCTTCAAGCGGTTCCTGTTTACCGAATTGGTTACATGGGAACCCCATAATTCGCAAACCTTGGTCATGGTATTTATCGTGCAAGTATTGTAATTCTCTATATTGCGGAGTGAACCCACACAAAGTGGCAACGTTAACTATTAGGATGACTTTATCGGTGAATTGATTGAAATTGATTATCTTGTTATTAGCATCGGGTAGCTTGAATGAGTATATTCTAGATTGAGGGTTATCATTATCCATTTGGTAGTCAAGGGCGTCAAGTCGGTTTCAACGGAGAGGCAATGGAAGGGATGGGTGGAGAGATTGGAAATTGCGAAGGGTTTGTACGTAGGTATTTATTTTTTTTTGCTTGTTTTATTTTTTTTTTTTTTTTAATTGACTGGTTGTTTGGTTGCTTGTTTTTTTTTTTTGTCTTTATATAGTGTCAGGTGACATTTGTTTTTTTTTTAGTTTTTCTGAAAGATTTTTACGGAGTTTTCTGTTTTTTATTTTCCCTGTTTCTGGCCGTAGAACATAACCGAGTCAAACACACACGCACAAAAGAAAATACCAGCCAAACACGACACAGAAAAAAAAAAACAGCAAAATCTTCAACCATTTATATTTTACTAATCTAAATTCCATTTCACTATTACTAATAATGAAAGGATACAATAACTGGCTAGCCAATCGGAAATGGCGGACTTTACCTCTCTTCGAATTACAATCTTCTGTCCTATTCTTGTTAATCGCTAGACAAAAGTGCCACCTCTCCTCTGATCTGCAACTCGAACACGCAAACGAAAACGAAAACGAAAACGAAAACGAAAACAACCTGGAAAACAGCCCCATATAAAAATAGAACTGGACACGTGATCAATGCATGTAAACACCTATATAGACTTTTCTTCTGTAGATAGATATTCATATGAGACTGAGGTAGCCTTTCAATGTATATGCTCGTGCTGGTATCGTATTTCTGTCTCCTTTTACAAGTCGGACACGTATAGTACCAGCTGGTAAGCCTCCTGTGTCAAATTGAACTAGAAGCATTGTCGCTTGTTTTTTTTTAGAGCTCCAGAAAAATTTTCACTAACAGTAGAATTAAAGAAAAAAAAAATACAAAAAAAAAAAAACAAAAAAAAAAATAATAACGGGCAAAACAAACACAACCACTTCCCTTAAACAAACCCTAAACACATCCTTTTTTGGACGAAATAAGAACAAGTACATCAACCATCTTGATTGATTGAACTATTTGAATCACAAGATATCCACTAAGTCTTACCGTTTTGGCTGCAATATAAAAAGAAGAATAAAACGTCACACCTAACTTAGTCGTCCCTCATTTTCATATACACTCATATATCTACTTTTTTTTCTTTTCATTTAAGGGTTTTTTTGTATTATAGTACCTGGGAACTATTTATAATTGGTATTACAAAGGAACAATCGAAGAGGACTGTCCATATTTCTTATTGGCTTTTTGTTTTATTTTAATAATTTATTTTTATATTTATACTTTTTTACTTGAGTTGCATTTGCATTTGCATTTCCTTGAAGAATGAGTGATATCTACATTATCGTTCATATTGCAACTACTTGTGATGATTCGACAACTTATGTCACTAAAGACTCATCAGAGTTGATTGAATTTGCATGGGAAACTTTGGATACGTCAACCTTAGAAACTATCTATAAGGGCTCGATTTTGGTTCGTCCTGTCAACACCCCAATTACACCTTACTGTTCAAGACTTCATAAAATATCTTGGGAACACGTTAAAAATGCCGGATCATTCAAAGACGCCTTGGCAAAGTTTGACCAATATGTCCAAGACGAAATCATCTCGAAGAAACAGGAATTTTCTATCGTTGTGTTTGATACTTCCAAATTAAGGGTCCAGTTGTCTCGTGAAGCCAGGGACAAATCAGTGGTGTTGCCATCTTATTTGCAACATCCTAGAGTATTTGATATCCCTAAAGAGTACTGCAATTGGCAATCCACCCATGCAGAAGCATTGTCGTATCCTCCAACTTCGTTGTCTAACATCATAACTGCGTTGGGTATTGACATTGAGGATATTTCAGAATACAGTGAGATTCCAAACTTTTCATCGTCAACCCCACCTCCAAGAACTCCAGCTGACGAATCTACGTCACTGAAGTCAGAAACCGGACCCAATGGGAAAATTGTTGCCCAGTTGCACACTATGATTGTAAAACAGTTGATGAAGAAATCTATTCCTATAGAGGAGCATCCTACTGTGTTTACAAAGCCCTACGACGCTGGTCAGGACATTACTGTTTTCTCAGCAGAACGTTCAAAAGTGCTTTACCTTTCCAATTTACCAAACGATACTACTCAATCAGAATTAGAGTCTTGGTTCACTCAGTATGGTGGAAGACCTGGTGGGTTCTGGACATTTAAGAATGGCGAGGAACCAAACAACAACAATGGTAATGGTAACATTAACGGTACTAATAACAATAGTGGTACTAATAATAACAACAATGGGAAATTGATGCAATCCTCCAAGCTGGGTATTTCTGGATTTGTGGCATTTTCCACCCATGACGAAGCTGCAGATTGTTTAGCCTTGAATGGAAGAGTATTGGGTGATCGTGCCATCGAAGTCCAACCATCAAGCAGTAAAGTTTTTGACATTGCCATGGACAAGTTATTGTTGACTCTGTTCCCGTTATCCAAGAACAAGCCAAGACCAGGAGATTGGACCTGTCTTTCATGTGGTTTCTCCAATTTCCAAAGAAGAACCCATTGTTTCAGATGTTCATTTTCCGCTGTTGCTTTCCAAGACCTCTATAACAATGCAAATGGCAATAACACAAACAACTTGGTACGTCGAGCACCAAACCAAGGATCGGCATCTATCAATCAACACCAGCACCAACAGCATCAACATCATCAGCACCAACAACACCAACAACATCAACATAATCATCAACAACAACATCACCATCAAGTTCAGCAACCACAACAGTCTCAGTTACAACAACAAGCTCAACACGTACACCATGCGGAGAATATCCCATCAAGTAGCAACTCCTTGTCTTACAATGGATTGGCCGAGGGATCTGTTGGTTTGCAAAGTTACTCGAACGACACCAATGTTGCAGGTTTGAATACTAACAATGGCGGTCATGGCCACCATCACAATAACAATGTCAGCAATGTGAACAATAACACCCAGGGCCGTTCTCATTATAACAGCAATGTCCCATTTAGAGCTGGTGATTGGAAGTGTGAAATCTGTATGTACCACAATTTTGCAAAAAATTTGTGTTGTTTAAAGTGTGGTGTGGCCAAGCCAATTGTTAACAATCAACAACCTAACCCAATCCACTCCGTTAATACTACGGCAGCTGCAATTGCTGCTGCTACTGCAAGTGGTCAACCGTTGAATTTAAACAATACTGCGTTTATTGGACTTCAACAATCCCAATCACAACATCATTATAATCAACAACGTCGTAATAACAATTCCATCGGCGGAGTCCAGAATTATAATAATAATAATAACAGTAATAATAATATTAATAATAATAACAACAATAATAACCAAAAGAATCAACAATACTATAACAGCAATAATAATAATGTTCGTTCGGGATCTGGGCAACTGAGTTCCAACATCACTCCACAAACAATGATGTATTCACAACACCAACAACAAGGAGCAATTTCAAATAAGTTTCCAATAAACCAAAATTCTGCTAACTTGTATTCCATGTATTCTAATACTGGTCAGAAATCTACGGGAAGCTACTCCAATGTTGACAGTGTGATATCAGGTCCTGTCGTGTTGAAGGATACATCCAGCCACCAATCCCCAGGATTGAATGGACAATCATTTAACTCGTTGAGTAACCAAATGAACTCTTTGAATTTAAATTGACTTTGATTATAATATTTTTTTGATTCGATTTGATTTGATTTGCTTTTCTTCTATTTTTTTTTTTACCATTGTTTTAAAGTTATTTTGTTTGATTTTATTTTTTAATTTTTTTTTTTTCGTTAGTTTTTTGTTTTCATTTATTTATTTTAGTGTATACATATTTAATCTGTGTGGGGAGGACGGAATGGGAATCAGTTTCATGGTGGAGAGATAGAAGTAATGTGTCTAATAAAAAAAAAAAGAGAGAGAATTTGTTTAGTGTATAGTATATATAATGTGTTGGAATTAGGATGTACATATTTTAATTACTTCTATATGTATGTAGTAAAAAGGTGTACTCGCGAAAGTGGTAGCGATGTTGGATGGATGGTATATGTATGTGTAGACTACCTAAAGAGACACGTAGAACAAAATTCCATGCGTATTGAAAAAAAAAAATCCAAACAACACGAAACTCAATGAAAAAATTAAACAGAAAAAAATAAAACAGAAAAGTGACAGCAAGTACAATTCGTCAGGACACAATCCAATCCACTCTACTCCACCACAACTACTCATAAAGATGACCACTAACAAGTATTCCGTCATATTACCAACTTACAATGAGAAGAGAAACTTGCCAATTTTAATCTACTTATTGGACAAAACATTCACTGCTAATAAATTAGACTGGGAGGTTATTATTGTTGACGATAACTCTCCAGACGGCACTCAAGAAATTGCCAAAAAATTGATTGACATTTTCGGATCAGAACACATTCAATTGAGACCAAGAGCAGGTAAATTGGGGTTGGGTACTGCTTACGTTCATGGTTTGCAATTTGTTACTGGTAATTTTGTCATAATTATGGATGCTGATTTCAGTCATCACCCAGAAGCTATACCTGAATTAATTGCCAAACAAAAAACCGAAGATTTCGATATTGTTACAGGTACTAGATATGCTGGTGACGGTGGTGTTTATGGTTGGGATTTCAAAAGAAAATTGATCTCTAGAGGAGCCAATTTCTTGGCCAGTGTTGTTTTGAGACCTCATGTCAGTGACTTGACTGGTTCTTTCAGATTATACAAAACCGAAGTGTTGAGAAAAATCATTGATGTCACCCAATCGAAAGGTTATGTTTTCCAAATGGAAATGATGGTCAGAGCCAAAGCCATGGGGTTCACTGTTGGTGAAGTTCCAATCAGTTTTGTTGACAGATTGTATGGTGAATCCAAATTGGGTGGTGATGAAATTGTCCAATACGGTAAAGGTGTCTGGACTTTATTTACTAGTGTATAGGTGTGTAGTCTCCCCCTTAATTATATATATGTATGTTCTTTTGTTTCTGCGTATTCATCAATGACTGTGTTCTGTGTATATATAGTGTTGGATTTGCTATGTTTTGCGCGAGGCACACAAAAAAAGTGAAAAGCTTTTGACTGAAAAAAAAAAAAATAATAATAAAAACATAAAACAGCCTTGATACTGGTACGACTATATTCTCCAACCATGGTTAGCGATATATATTTGAAAAAGATTCTCGGTGAAGAATGTTTTAATAGAATCCGGTCCACCAAAGTTGTCATGATTGGGGCAGGTGGAATTGGTTGTGAATTACTCAAAGATTTGGTATTGACAGGATATGGCGAGATACATATTGTTGATTTGGATACCATTACATTGTCCAACTTGAATCGTCAATTCTTATTCCGCCAGAAAGATATTGATAAATCTAAATCGTTGACTGTTTCTAAGGCAGTGGAGTCGTTCAATTATTTTGGAGTCAAATTGGTTCCTCACCATGGGAATATAATGGATACCAAACAGTTCCCAATTGATTGGTGGGGCCAGTTTAGTTTTATTTTCAATGCGTTGGATAATTTGGAGGCAAGGAGTTATGTCAACAGAATGGCATTGTTTGTTAAGAAACCTTTGATGGAAAGTGGAACTACCGGGTATGCAGGACAAATCCAGCCAATTTATCCTTATTATAGTGAATGTTTTGATTGTCAACCTAAGGAGACTCCCAAGTCGTTCCCTGTGTGTACTATTAGATCGACTCCATCGCAACCAGTACATTGTATAACATGGGCTAAGGAATTTTTGTTTCACCAGCTATTTGATGTGAGTGAATCCAACTCGTTCAATGATGCCCTGGCAATTGAGAACGAAACAGAAGTAAACGAAGAAAGAGAGAATTTGGCCAAGGGAGCAAACGAATTGATTGAATTGCGTGCCAAGATCCTTAATTCAGGGTCAGACGAATTTATCAGAGACTTAATAACCAAGATTTTCAAAGTGGATATCGAACGATTATTGGAAATTGAATCGTTATGGAAAAACAGAACTAAACCAGTTCCTTTGGAATTGCTGGATTATTCACAAGATTTGCAATCGTTATTGACTGACGAACTGAACAAGGCAATCCTATCTGCAGATACTCAGGTATGGTCAGTATTGGAAAACATCTACGCATTGTATAAATCAGGTGAATCTATACAAAACAGATTAAAATCAGGCAAAGAACTGTTTGTTTCATTTGACAAGGACGATGAAGACACTATGATATTTGTGACTGCAGCTTCAAACTTGAGATCTTCGGTTTTCGGTATTCCTATCAAGTCGAAATTCGATATCAAACAGATAGCTGGGAATATCATACCTGCCATTGCGACTACCAATGCTCTTATTGCTGGATTTTCAAGTTTGGCCGGTACTGAGTACTATCAATACCACGGCAATGACTCTGGTAATAACAAGAACAACAACAACAGTGATTTCTCTGACATTGCAAGCAGTACATCGTCTGTATTTATCAGTATCAGACCAAACAAATACGTTACTGGGGTTAAGTTATCTGACCCAGATCCAAAATGTGCTAGTGATTCGCTTACGTCGAGAGGGGTTTTGGGTATATCACAAGACGGCTTGAAGAAAATCACGCTAGGGGAACTAGTGGACAAACTCGAAGAGAAATACGGTTACAATAAAGAAGATATCTCGATTCAAGTAGGTAAATCCAAATTGATCTATGACGTTGACTTTGATGATCATTTGGATACGCCGTTGGAAAAAGTTCCCGGAATTGCCAATGGAGAAATTGTTTTAATTCAGGATGACGACGATCAATTAGAAAATTTACAATTGTATATAAATATCTCCAACGACGAGTGTCAACTTGAGTTGCCTGATTTGAAATTGAGACCAAAGAAGATATTCAAGACCCCAGAAACTACTGAATCTCCTAATAAACCTGAGGCTGTTTCTGTACAAGAGACTGGTGATGGAGTGATTGTTTTGGATGAAGATGAAGATGATGAGTCAGCTAGTGGTATTATTGCCATTAGTGACGACGAAGATGAGGTAGAAGAGGACGTTGAGCCGCCAACTAAGAAGATAAAGCTTTGAATGAGATAGTATAGGGTAATGTAGTGTATATATTATTGTATGAGTTCAATTGGATATTACGTGTCTAGTTTGGTATATTTGTGCAATGTTTATGTTTTGAGAGAGAGTGGAGACTTTATCGATGTAGACGATGCAGCAACTTCAGTGAACGGATCGGTCATCTAGCCATGGTGAAACGGAACTTTTTTTGTTCGCCTAGTTTGTCTCACTCTCGCGTTTCTTATGTTTCACACACTTTAAATGTTCGTGTGGTTGGGAGAGTGTGTGTGCGTGAATGTGTGTGTTCGTTTATTTTTTTTTTTTGGGCTTGATTCCTCCTGACGTTTCCTTGTCCTATTTTATTTTTTTTTCAGTGTTGTTTGCCCCTTTCTGGTTCTTTTTTTCTTCCTCTTTCACCCAACATTGATTACATTTTTTTTTAATCCACTTACTACTCATTCGTTACTATGTCTTGGCAAGCTTATACTGATAATTTAATTGCTAACGGTAAAGTCGATAAAGCAGCATTGTATTCCAGAGCAGGAGATTCATTGTGGGCTCAATCTGGGTCATTCCAATTGCAACCAGCTGAAATCACCGAAATAGCCAAAGGTTTCGACAATGCTGA
>JAKTVF010000060.1:0-12022 GCA_030557055.1 Candida tetrigidarum
TGTTACCTTGGTCATTGGCAATAATTTCGACTCTATCGTTAGCGAAATGAGCGACACAGGAGTAGGTAGTACCTAAATCAATACCAACAGCTTTAGACATTCTTGTATTTATGTATTTATCAATTGTTAGTTAAGGAAACAAGAGAATGGAGAAAGAAGAAAGAGAAGAAAGAAAAGAAATGAAAAATTTTTCTAAAAAAAGTAAGTGGAATTGATTGATGTTTTATAATTTTATAACTATAAAATAAAATTTGTCGAGAATTTGGAATCGCTGCAAAATTTTTTTTTTTTCACCTTACAAATCTTTATTTTTGGTCTCGTCTGGAACATCATAGAAGGTTGTAGAAGGTATTTTTTTTTTCACATATATAAATAAATTTCTGCTGATGCCAGCGGATTCTCGAATATACTCGATGTCCGCATCATTGGAAATGTCGTGCAACATATTTTTTTTTTTCCAGAAGATATGACGACATGACCACATGACCACATGACGACATGGTGCTTACATCATCGATTTGTAAGCAAATGCACCACACTCTACAACGTTACATTTCATATTATCTAACTTTTTTTTTCTTTTTTTATTTATATTCTAGTTATTGACTAATGGTATCTATAAATTTCTATAATCATCTAGTGTCAAAACTTCCCCGCTTCCGCCAATCAACTGCGAAATGTATTGATCATCAACGTCTCTCAAAATGACATGGATATGACTAATGGCTCTCACACTTTGTAAAGTTAGCCAATTCTTAAACCATACAATTTGATCCCAAGAGAGGCCACCCTTTTCAATGAATGTTTTTTCAAGGTATCTGTGAATGATTTTTCTGGTTTTGTTGGAAATATCACCGTCGGGACTATCTTTATCGACTGGGATTCTTAATTTGGTCCAAATACATAAATGCTTCACATTAGTGTCGAAATAATATGGGAATTTATTGTACAATATCGAAATATCGTCTGGGTTATGGAATATTAAATCTTGTGGATACTCAACAGAGTATTCTTGTGGCACGAGTTGGTGTTCTTGGTCTCTGATATCAGATTCCTTCCAATGTAATTCATGACCTAGCAAGTAGTCGTTGACCAGGAGATTGGAATCTTTCAACCATTGTTTGAAGTTGTGATATTTTATGGTTTGTTCTTTCGATCTAGCGAATATTTCTAGTTTGTTTGTTTTGATTATAAATTCAATTTCCGACCAGCTGAAAGGTTCGTTAGCTTTTATTTTTGATGGCTGTGGCATTAAATCACTGTATTGTAACTGGATATTGAATTGTTTATAGTATTTCTCAAATCCAACTGGTGATGAAGGTGGTGTGTGTAATTGAAGGTTGGTATTGATTTTAGTGATTGGTGATTTTTGATCGGTTGTCAAAGTCATCCTTTTATAAATGTTTTGTGAGTGAAATGGAGTTTCTTTTTTTTTTTTAGTTGTGTGTGTGTGTGTGTGTGTGACAGTCGGTGGGACAATTGGTGTGACAGAGGGTATATCCGTGCTTGGGGCGGCGTACAAGGATAGAGAAATAGAGTGGAAAAAAAGAAAAAAAAAAATAATACCGACAAAATCTGGACTTTAGTGGGAAATACAAAGGACTTTTGGTCAGGTATTTATACAAAGTGTCAGTAAACCCATCACTTTCCATTACTATCCTTGTACTATAGATTTGGTGGGAATAAATGGAAATGCCGCAAGACCCCATGAGGTCTTACAACGGTGTTGCATTTTCACATATAATTCGCACAATAAACATTGAGCACAAAACATTTCCGATGCAACTTAAAAAAATACTAAACAATAAAAAAAGAAAGCAAAATAAAAAAGAAATACACAGACAACGTTTTCCATGAGTTTATCGCCATGTGTGTGTATGGAGTCTGTCTATCTTGTATATGTCAGATCTTATTAATTAGTGTATATTTGAAATGGAGGGGAAAAACCCCCTTTTTTTTGGGTTTCTCCTATATCATTTATCTTCTAATAATTGGCTGTAAGTAACCCCATGCTTGGAAGGGCATATCCTCTACACATTCTTTAACGATTGGAACAACAGGAATGTTAAACAAATCGAAAAAAGAGATTAATTCTTTATTTAATTTCAGATCAACAACAATTTTCTCAACGACGATTTTAGGGATCCAAATTTCTTGTCCATCAGGAATTGGCCGACATAGGTATCTAAATGTATCTCTTATAAACTTGGGCACATAGTAGGTTTCACCTTGAGGTATTTTGACAAGTAATGATGCATGGTTGAAAAATTGTGACAAGTTTAGTATGGCGTATATATAAAATAAATTTATTATATAACTTGATGCTTGGTCTATAGTAATTTTAAATGTTGAAAGCGGGTTATCATTTATAGTATGGAGTAAAATGTAACAAGATCGATGAAGCTCAGATAGTTTCGGTTGATATGGTTTAACTCTTCCTTCAAATGGGTCTCTTCTGAACATTGTTTTTGGGCTTACAGAGTAGAATAAAATAAGTCCCTCCTCCCACATAATTGCTAGTTCAATTTTGCTTTTTTTGGAGGATGGGGTTATTTATTTGTTTTATTGATACTTGGATTGCTAAATTGCGATGCGTGGGATAAAATAATCTATTTTCGAACCGGTTCTATTTTCTTCTCCACAACCAAAGAAAAACAAAAAAACAAAAAAAAAGAAAGAAACAAGAAATGAAATACTCATGAATATGAAGGTGTGGTTACATAACGAGAGTCGGTTAGAGGTGACAAAAAAAAGAGTGATATAGTTTATGTAAAGAGGATAACATCATACCCGACAGAAAGTCTTTACCACTCTCCCCCTATATGGGTGCAAATTTTTCTCTTTATCTCATCCATACTGTATTGCTCTAATCACAAGCGAAAAAAAAGTACTGCCGGATTCCTGCATCCATTGAATTTTTTTTTTTTTTTATCTCGATTGTCACTTGATGGTTCGCTGAAAAGGAACACATTATTATTATTATTATTAATATTATTATTAATATTTTTTTTTTCATCTTATGGTGCCAATATAACATTTAACTGTTACATTCATTTATTGCTCATTAAGAACATATATACATTTATTCTTCAACTATGGACTCTTCTGCTCCACCAGGACCAATACATAAACTTATTATCTTAAGACATGGCGAATCTCAATGGAACCATGAGAATAAATTTTGTGGCTGGATCGATATTCCACTATCGGCCAAGGGTGAACAAGAAGCCAGGTATGCTGGAGAGTTAATTAAACAACACAATCTCAGTCCCGACATATTATTTACATCCAAACTTGTGAGATCAATTGAAACCGGGTTGACGA
The DNA here is from genome assembly GCA_030557055.1 of Candida tetrigidarum. Lineage (NCBI taxonomy): Eukaryota > Fungi > Ascomycota > Pichiomycetes > Serinales > Debaryomycetaceae > Candida > Candida tetrigidarum. The sequence goes on from JAKTVF010000060.1 coordinate 3,325, forward strand.
TATTGGAGGTTTTGCACAAACCTTGGATAGATCATATCAAGACATGGAGACTAAACGAACGTCATTATGGGAAATACCAAGGTAGAGATAAACACGAAGTCTTTGTTGAGTTGGGTAAAGATAAAGAGAAGTTCCAATACATTAGACGAAACTACCATGGCTTACCACCATTAATTGAGGTCGACAAAGATGGATCAATTGATGAAAGATACAACGATATTTTGAACAAGAATATACTTCCACGTGGCGAGTCGTTGCTGATGGTGATGGAAAGATTAATACCGTTTTTCAAGTATGAAATCTTGGATAATGAAATGATTCAAAAGAATAAAACGGTGTTGGTTGTTACCCATGGATCAATCGTTAGAAGTTTAATCAAGTACCTCAACCATGTTAGTGATGATGATATTTCCAAGATCAACGTACCCACGGGAATACCATTGGTGTTTGAATTGAATGATAGAGGAGAATTGATCAAACCATACTACTATCTAGATAAAGAAAAGGCTGAAAAGGGGATTGCAAAAGTTAAAATGGAAGGTTTAGAAACAAACAGACCAAATGATGGGAAATTATAACTATAATAATAATAATAATCGTAATAAATAAGGGGAAGAGGAGAACATTGTGGCTTCTTGTTAACTTTTTTTTTAATACATTAATAGAATAAACCGTGGATGCAAGACCATAAAAAGGAGGAGAGTGGGGTTGATTTTTTTCTACAATATATGCGGTTGTGTAAGGTATAATAGGGCCAGAAGTAGCAGTTGTTAATAATAAATTAGGGCTATGCTGATTAATGCGTAGATTTTGAAATATGCGACATTTTTTTGTTTGTTTATGTATGTGCGTATATCAAGATATGTCACAATTAAGGAAGTAAAAAAAACGGACGTCGGATAATTAGAAAATAGCCGCCAATTTTTTTTTTTTTTGTTGGCTTTCCTTTCCTTTTTATTTATTTCTATGGCTTCAGGAAAAAGAAAGGGGAAATACCAAAATAATGACCCTTAGCTCTGCTTTGAGGCTGGAACAGAACCAGGTTCTAGACCAGGAGAGTAAAGAGAGGAGTAAATAAAGGTTAATGATAGGTTCTCTGTAAACGCATATGACAATGTGAGTGGCATTATTTCATCTCTATTTCATTTTATTATATTTTATTATATTTTGTTATGTTATGTTTGGGTTAGTCAAAATGAGTCATTATGTGATGCTTGTTTCTTTTAAAGTTTAGTCCCCACCCTCTCCCTATCCGAATAACTAAGTAGATCCCACCTTCAAAAAGAAAAAACGGAGAACAATTAGGCCAACAAACATATTGTAGTGATCACACACTAGCAAAGTATACAAGAAGTGAGGAGAGATGGATATATAGGATATATGACACGTAATGTATAATACTAGCGGATAGCACAGTTAATGGATCATATACGTATACGCTCTTAACCATTGTTTTTTTCTTTTTTTCCCTCAAATTTCCACTGATATTTGTTGTTATCGATGTTTGGCATAATATGATGGGTACAGTTGTTGGTTACGGTATAAAGTTGCTAAGTACGGATTTTATTTTGGTTGCGTAGGGGAAAAAACGAAAAACAAAAAAATAAAAAAAAAAGAAACAAAAAGAAATAAAAAGGCTGAGACTATAGTGGTCATTCATTTGGTAGTATCGGCGATCGGTATTAGATGGAGTTAATCCGGGTTTATAGCCAGTACAAAATATATATTTAAAAAAGAAAGGTCATGTAGGTGTATAAAGTTGCGGATAGTTAGAGTTTAGTTGTTTAATAGGGGTAAAACCCGTCCCTACCAAATACCCGTGTACGGAATATTCCATGTAGCAGTTTTTTTTTGAGTTTGAGCATATTAAGTATGGGTGGAACGGCATAGAATATTAAGGAACTTTACTTTTTTAGGGTATTTTGACTGTATGCAGGAATTAAAGTGTAATTTTCTCTTTACTTTGTTTTGTTTTACTTTGCTTTGATTTTCTTAGTTGCGTATGTACACATCATCCAAAAAAATAAAAAAAATAGTGATACGACATTAGTAACCATAAAAATATTAATAAGCAGTGTAGAAGAGATAAGTGAGGGGAGACATTTCTCTTTATATAAAAGAGAACAAAGACTGGCACACTCCTTCTTTTTTTTTTCTTTGATTTTATTACACACTTTTTTCTCCTTTCTTTCTTTCTTTCTTTCTTACAACACATTTACAACCAACGTATTGAAATGACATCTTTAGCTATCTTACCACAATTAAAGAGAACTATCACAGACATCATGGATGAAGAATTATACCAATCACCTTCATCTCCAACTGTGAATAACAATAATAACAACAGTAACAACAACAACTACAATAACAATATGAATATGAATAGTAACTCCACACCTAACACTCACACTACCAACAATTCCAACACATTTTATAACGCCACTTTCAATAACAACGCACCATCAAGCTATAATTACAATTCATCAAGAACCTCCATCAACTCATCTCCAAATTTGACTAGTTCCACTGCTTTCCCACCCCTTCCTGCAAATTCTACAAACTTTAACTTGGGCAACGTTCTAAATATACCCGACTCGTTTTTAGAACAGTTGGCATCACAAGAATATATCGATCACTTAAAATCTCAACAACAGCAACAACAACAACAACCACCTGTTTTTGACTCTGACGATATGTTTGCACAAGACTTTACGTCTCAACAGCCACAACAAGTTAACCCATTCAACGATTACGGTAACCCAAACTCATTTATTAGACCACAACAGCAACAACAGCAACAAGTACAACAGCCACAACAACAATCACAACAGCAACAACAAGTACAACAACCACAAGATGCATACTCTAATACCCCATTACCTCAAACTTTCCCAACTAGAAGAAGAAGAAGGATCACTTTGTTGAATGAGGGTATTGACGGTGCATCATCGAATAAAAAGAAACATTTCGATGAAGAGTACATGTTGTACAACCCGGACATTTCACCAGGTCAAATTGTGAACCAAAATGAATTAGATTCTTCTTTGATTATTCCTCCAAACAGCAATGATTTGTTTTTATCCGAACAAGAACAAGCCACAGCATTTGCTAATGACTTGATCATTCCAGGTTATGAAAACGATTACTTGTTTTTGGACGAAGACGATGAACAAATTGAAGAAGACGTTTCTGATGACGAAGGTGATAACTACTTCCAAGTCGATGAAGATTTCGATGATTTCATGATGAACAACAACAACAATAACGACAATATCAACAACAATGGCAACTACGATGATTTCTCAAATTTTGATACCTACAATGATAGCACCAGCGATGCCATGAACAACACCATCAGAGTCGAAGAGGAACCAGAAGAATTTGCTCAACCAAGAGAGGTTTCTCCATCTGTCATTTCTTCTCAAGATAATGATGACATGATGGTTGATGTTGGCGAAGAAGTTAAAGATGAACAAGTACAACAACAACAAGAAGAAGAAGAAGCTCCAGTAAGACATCCAGCCAAAAAATCTGGTGGTAAAGAAGGTTCTTCCGGCAAATCCAAGAAACATCATCATTCTTCTCATTCGATATCTGGTGCTGAAATCACTGCTAATAATCCAAATCACCAATGTAATTTGGTCAACCCAACTACTGGCGAACCATGTAATAAGCAATTTTCTCGTCCTTACGATTTGATTAGACACCAAGATACTATTCATGCAACCATGAAGAAAATTTTCAGATGTGTCATTTGTGAAGATAGATTACATGGAGGTCCAGGTAATGGTAAAGACAAAACATTTTCCAGAGGTGATGCATTATCCAGACATATCAAGATAAAGCACGGTTTGGTTGGTCAAGATGCTTTGAATTTGATTAACGAAGCTAAAGCTAATGTCGAATATGTTCCAGTATAAGACTGGATAATACAGAGGGGGTATCTTAATAATATTTTTTTACACTTTTAATTTCTTTTAAAAATACTAATTTCACGGATTTAATTTTTCTTTATTCAATGGGGGTACTTTTTTTTATTCATATATTATGGCGTACAATCTGGTTTGATTTTAATTTTTTTTTATACACTTTTATATAGTTCTTTTTTCCATATTATTTTTTTCAATCATATCAAATACATGTATATAGTATTCGTTACTATTACTTTGTACTCTATATTATTATACCATAAATAAATATTATTATTATTATTATTATTATTATTTATCATCTAGTAGTATTAACATGTGTCTATAAACCAAAGAATAGAAAGCAGTCATCTGTAGCTATCTCTCTATCTGTCTCTCATACAGCCAAAGACCCAGATCTTGAAGCTCTAACACCATCATCTATGGATTCTTTACGTTTCTCCATGAAATCGTCCATTTCTATTTCTGAAGACGAAGGAGTGGTCATATCAGTGATCATTTGGTTAGTTCTATCCAGTGATTCAAAACTCACATATTCTCTTCGTTTCTGTGGGTTAGCATCCAAATATTTAAACGTCAAATATTGGTATGCAATATAAATATCTAAACTCATTTGAAACAACCCAGCAACTAGGAAAATCACCAGGATATTTTGAGCCCCGTATAACAAATATGAGATTTTTGTACAATCACCACCTAACCAACTTAACAACAATATAATTTTGAAATTTTTAACCAGTTGTAATCTATTCAATAACAAAATCTGAGGTAATGGTAATAAACTTTCAATGAACAATCCCAAAATACCAATTATATTAGCATAAGCAAGATTATCTTTCAAGAAAAACGTCAAGACCCCGAATACTGCCGTGAACCATAGAACAAAATTCCAATAATTACGTTCATGTTTCCATTGCCAGAATAAAAATGGTCGTTTGTAATAAACGTCAAAGAACATTAACGTCTGGTTGAAACAAGTAACAACGTATCCCCAGCTGTATTTCACTGAATCTAGTGATAATAATTCCATTGAATCCACCCAATTCCCAGTCCAGTACAGTTGGTGCTCAACGGCATTCGCACTACTTAATCTCCGAGGGATTCTAGAATTCAACTCATTTTCAAACACAGGCACTGGGTTTAACAAGTCAGGATCATAGTTTGCTGGACGGTATTTAAGGGCAATTTTCAATAATAAACCTTGGATGAATATCATAACGATGGATTGTCGTAACAACGTAGGTTCATAAGGTGAACAGATGTAGAAATATATACGTAATATAGCAGCCATAAACATCGTGCAACAGATATCTATAGAAAACCCCAAAGAGGTTTGTCGTTTATGGATACTATAGCATGTTGATCCATAGGAGAATAATGGTGTGAATGTCATGAATATGTTGACACATATCTGTATATCTGGTAGGTATTCTAAATATGGTTGATAATCTTCAGGTAAAAACTTTAACATAATGAAATAATCACGGAATTATAGTTGTGGTTGTGGTTGTAGTTGTGGTTGTAGTTGTGGAGATGATGATGGTGGAGGAGGAGGAGGAGAAGAAGGATGAAGAAGAGATGTAGCAGTATGAGTATGTGAAAAAGTAAGAGATATCGGTATTATTATGCTATTATTCATGTAAGAATGGGTATTGTCGGTTGATTTGATATCTCTTTTCTTTTTTGGATCTGATTTGGAGGAGCCGGATTTTAATCAGTACTTGGTTATTTTCATTTTCAATTTTTATTTTTATTTTTTTTTTTTTTGTCCTTCTGTCTAACATGCTGAGGCGGAGGCTTCTGGTGACGGAGATACAACACAGAATGGATATTTTTTTTTATTTTCTTTTTTCTCTTGTGAGTGCATTCTCCGTCCGTGTCGGTAACTGTTTTGGGCTCAATTGTCGCACGGTTGGATCGGGGAAACTCAAAAACAATAGAAAAGGGTATTTTGCAATGTATTTTTATAAACACAAACTATACAGATAATCCAGGACGAGCCGTCATGAATGAGGATGTTGACGATTGAGCATTATATGGTAATGAATAACCGAATCGAGGCACAGCAGATAATAACCCACCGTGAGAATATTGCTGCTGTTGTTGTTGCTGTTGCCATTGTTGTTGTTCCTCATGATACCAGTTTGAACGTGCTTGATCAACATCAATAAACTCATCTTCATTTTCTTCCAGTTCTTCTTCGTAGTCTTCACTACTACTACCACCACCGTTACCAATCTGTTCAAGTACTGGGGAGTGAATAACTTCTTCAGCAGCTCTACTTCTTCTTGATTGATTATACCGGAATCCTCTCAACAAATCACGTCTGATATTCGATTCTTCTTGTTGCTCTTGTCCATCTTGTTGTAAATCAGTAGCATCAATAAACCTCCCGTGGTTCAAATCAAAATCTGGAGACTGAACAACTTGTTCAATTACTCTGTTGGTGTTATTGGATGAATTAGACCGTTGCTGATATCTAAATCCTCGGAACAACTCACGCTGGTTTTCTTCTTCCAAGGAAATAGCAATGGCACGTTGTAAATCATTTTCAAATTCCTCGGGTCTTTGTTGTGGCCGTATATCCAGCTCAGAGCCCGATATTAAACTTGGCAAGATATTATAAAATTCACCATCATCAACTTTATTGATTTTCCATAAATTGACATCTTCGGGAACAATACGTAACTTGATCAATTTATGAATAATTATTTTTAAATTTTTCTTATTCTTGATTAATTTTTTATTCATTCTTAACACCGGGATTGAATATCTTGGATCAAATGAAATCAAATCGACTTTCCGATGTAAGCGTTCACGATATGGTGGAGAGTAATCATCCTCAGGTGGTTGAGATCCCATGGCTGTAGGTGAATACTCATCTAATGGTGGTGGGTCTATCAAATCCAATGAATACATAGTTACATCAATTCGTGCATTCAATCTTGAAATTATGGCATTTCTTGTTTCTTCCAAGGTAGATAATGGTCGCTCTGTTTGCAGTGGTGGTGGTTGTGATGTGGATGTTTGTTCTACTTGCTGTTGTTGTTCTTGTAGAGTATCAAAAGCCGGTGGTTGTTGGTTTTGTTGGTCTTGTTGTAAATTTCTATCATCTGAATGACCCTCAGATGTATTTAAATGCGGTGTTATTAGAAGTGGGACACGGGAATCGGAAATAGGACGAACTCTGTTATTGCGGGTATTACTAGTAGAATTGTTGGTATTATCACTACTATTACTTTGACGTTGATGACGATGATGATCACTGGAACTTCCTTCTTGAATACTTTCCTGGCGTCTCAACTCTTTAGCTCTCCTTGCCCTTCTACTATTTCTCGCTTGACTTCCAGTTCTTTCTAAGATACAAGCAACTGCTTCTGTTTTGGTAGGTTGAGGGAGAGCATCATAGTAGTGACCACTAGTTGTAGTCACTTGCAGCGAACTAGAAGGTTCCATAGTGGTCGCTGTAGGTCTAGGTGTGTCCAAAATTGCAGCTGCAGCATTTCTATGTATTTCCAAATTTTTATTTTTCCGCTTCGGACGGGAAGTTGCGGCTAATAACATACTTTGGTGATCGATGGGCAACGGTGGTGCATTAACACCGCGAGGAGAAATAACTTGTTCAAACCCGGACGGCATTTCAGAAACACGGTCGTTGTCATTGTCATTTTCGTTGGTTTCGTCCGTGATGTAGTTACCTGTTATATCCACAATATCATGAATTGGATACGGTGGGTTAGCTTGCAGTTTCCTCCTTGGTGCTCTACCACCATTATTCGTTTCGCGGTTGCTGGTATCATTGAATTTATGTTTGGTTTTCCTTTCTTTCAAGACTAATGATTCTCTAGAAGATACGCTTCCTCTTCTGTCTCTATAACTACCTCTTATTGGTCGTGACCTATTATTAACCACTCTTTCCCTGTCACGACTTCTAACTCGAGCGGCTGATGCTGCTACTGCTGTTGACAACGAGGATGAAGACGAGGACGAAGATGCATGTTGTTCCCCAGTTAAAGAATCTTGAGAGTTGGCTTTTTTGGATTTATAAGTACCGGTATTTGGAGAGGATTGTCTTTTCTTTCTTGGTTCCCTTGGAGTTAAGGGTCCGGGTAGTTCTTCGACAGACAGGGTCTGGTTTGTTGAAGATGAGCCACCACCACCAGGAACGATTATTCTGCTCGACTTATAAGTTCTACCCTTGTTTGGGTCTAAAGTTGGATACTCATCAAGTTGGGGAGTTGATCTTGGTGAATGTTTCTTTGTTTTGGGAGTGCGTTCTTTGAATGAAGATGATGTGGAGGTCGGAGTTGTTGGAGTGCTTGTGCTTGTAGTTGCAGATGGAGATTTCTTATTGAATATATTTAGTACCATTACTTCATAGATGGGGATAGAAGGAATGCCAGATGCTGCTGTTGTTATTGTATTTTTTTTATTTTAATTTTAATTTTAATTTGTAAATGAAAAATGTTATTAATTTTCTTTTTCTATTTTTACCTTCCTTTGATGTTATTTATTGTTGCTTCGATTGTTATTAGCCTCAAATAATGTTGCGATGAAAGATAGAAGTTATTTGTATGGCTCCAAAAATTACTCAAAAAAAAAAAAAAAAAAAAAAAAAAAAAAAAAAAAAAAAAAACAAAAAAAGAAAAAAAAAAAAAAAAAAAAAAAAGAAAAAAAAACCAAAAACCAAAAACCCAAAAAAAAAAAAAAAACAAAAACCAAAAAAAAAAAAAAAAAAATTCTGAATACGTTAAGCAAAAAAATTTTTC
>JAKTVF010000060.1:12032-57006 GCA_030557055.1 Candida tetrigidarum
TTTTTTTTTTTTTTTTTTTATTTTATTTGTATTTTTAATTTGTAAATAAAAAATTTTATTAATTTTTTTTTTCTTTTTTTACCTTCCTTTGATGTTTTTTTTTTTTTTTTAGTTTTTTTTACACCTAAAAAAATGTTGAGAGGAAAAAAAGAAGTTTTTTGAAGGGCCCCAAAAATTACTAAAAAAAAAAAAAAAAAAAAAAAAAAAAAAAAAAATTAGATATCCGGAATAGGAAATAAAACGCTACTATCTCTTTGTGTTTCTATTTTTGTAAAACCAAAACAACAATACAATAAAAATAGGGGACAAGCTAATATGGAAGTTACTATGTGAAATGAAGTAGACGAGGAAGACGACGAAGAAGAAGACGGTCAATGAATAAAAGAATAGAGTAAATGAATTGTGGTTTGCAATTAGATGATGTGATATTTTATTTCCATCACCACGGGGGTGTGACATGATTTCTAAGCTCACACACACACATAAACCCACACACATATACGCCTGTATACGCACTTTACAGTGGAATATTATTTTCTAATTTAGATCTTCTCTTTCTACGTAGTTATTATTTCTCTTTCTCTCTCTTTATATCCGTCTCTTTTCCATCCCCACCTTTGCGATTTGTAAGCGGTTATCATGGTTGAATCAATTACGACGTTTGATCTTGTTGTTGTTGTTGTTGTCTATTCAACTTGAAAGAGGGTATATTTTTATCAAGGAGAGTTGGATTGAACTCCCTCTCTCTCTCTCTCTAACTATCTTGAAATTGATTTCAACAAGAGATACTGCTAGATCTTACACATATTAGTTACCATTGCAACGGTACACGAAAATCTACAATTAAATCTACTTCAGATTAGGAATATGCAAGCATTATACTATATATAAATAAACAATAGAAACATCAGTGAATTTCAAGTGTTGTTAATCCGTGCGATGGTGAATAATAAGTAGATTTTTCATATACTTATACCAACCTCCCACATACACAGAATAAACTCCATAAAATCACCTTCATTTTCAAACTAACTAACTAACAGTAAAAAAATATAAAACAACTCAATCAGAAAGATATCCAACTATTGGTGTCGTACATTTCTTCTCCGTTATTTTATTACTTAACATTCACATTTAGTTACCGGATTTAGACTTTTTGTGGCCATCCAATTCTTTTTCCAACTTGTCAATGGTTTCTTGTTGTTGTTGCAATTTTTCCTTCAATTTCTTCAATTGAGCAGCTTCTTGTTTTCTAATGTAAACATTTTCTTGGGCTCTTTCCTTTTCAGCAAAAGCATCTTTGGATTGTGGAATAGCACCTTCGGTGAAAGCAATTCTGGAAGTGGAGAACAATCTAACACCTCTGATTGATGATCTAGTAATTTGGGACAACATTATGCGATTGAATTGGTTTGGATTGGATTACAATTGAATATACAGATATATTTAATCTTAATAAATTAATAAGAAAGAGCAATTGTAATTGAAAGATTCGAAGAAGAAAAAAAAAAAAAAACTGGCGATTCATTTCATGGTGGCACGAATTAGGGAGTAAAGTGAGTGACTGCAATTTTCCATACACACAAAAAAAAAAATAGAAAGCAAAATACTGCATACAACACATAATAAAGTTTTCTATTGGTCAATTATATAGGTAACAAAGAAGATTCTATCTCACTCTCACAAAAAATTAAAAAATAAAGTGAAACAGTAATGTTTTCGAGTTCCACGCTAACAATGATCAATGATCAATGACAATGACAATGACAATGATCAATTCATCCAAGATGGTTTTGTTATTATATATTATATATATTTACATGAAAATAACTAAATAAAGGGAACCAATTTCTTGGTGTCATCACACACCCCACTCACATGTTTCTTGAAGGCATGTATCTGGCATGTCTGTGTTTGGATGACAATAACCCTAAACTTCTAGCATATTTAATAGCCATCGATAGTTTCTTTTGATTTTTAGCACTGCAACCAGTCACATCACGTGACAATATCTGGCCAGTAGATGTCAAGAATCTAGACAATACTTCTGGCATCAAGTATAATGTTTTAGGGTCTATTCCAGATCTGGTGAATGGATCGACTAATTTTCTTTTGTTCTTGGCTTTGTTTTCCATAGTAAATCTATTCATACTGAAATCGAATGGGTTATAGGTTTCTCCCATTCTGAAGTGTCTCTGCAATGATGGGGCAATGTAAATAGGTGGTTCTGTAGATTTGGCAACGGTATCGTTTACTTTTTTCAAAGTTTCTTTTATATCTATTGGAGTGGTTGATTCGGAGTTACCCCATGTAGTTGAGCTTTTCAAGGCATCTATATTTTCAGGGTCTGTTGGAAGTTGTTCCGTTGATGGTTTATTGACATTCAACCTGAGAACACTTGAAGATAAGAATCGTTTACTGACTGGAAAACCAGCAACAGATCTTCCAGATACTCTTAATGAAGGAAACATAGATATCTTTGTGGAGTATATATAGTATAAACAAACAACCCAAGAAAGTTTTTTGGTTATTATCTGTGGTATTACAATCCTCTTACTCTTAATTCTCTCTTACACGGGTAAAATTTTTCACACTTTCATTCGATTGCATTCTCGCAAATCAGAAAAAAAAAGGTCGTGTGAAATGCCACACCCTAGCTAGAACAAAAAATTTTTTTTTGTGCGTGGTATGAACGGTTTATCATCAATCATCACGCCTGGCATACAATTAATAATCAACAACTAGCCATCCAGTCAGATTACAAATAGAAGTTTTTTTTTTGTTTACTTCTACAGGGTTTTAATATAGAGTTAATTACCAAACAGAAAAAACAAACCCATTGCTAAATCAGAATAGTTGTTTCCCTAGTTGTGGTTAATTTATTGTTGTTATTACTATTATTTTTAGCCTTCCCATTTGTCATTGCCGTGGCAAAAAAAAAAGAAGAAAACCATACTACTTTATATTCATTACCTAATATTACCTAAATTCTAACACATTAAGAAATCATGGGGGAAAGAGGACCAGATCAATGGTTGGAACAAATCAAAAAATGCATAGCATTATCAGAATCCGACATGAAACAATTATGTGAATTAGTTAAAGAACTATTAATGGAAGAATCAAATATTCAACCCGTTCAATCACCAGTAACCGTATGTGGTGATATACATGGACAATTTCACGATTTATTAGAGTTATTTAGAACTGCTGGTGGATTACCATCAGATGATAATCAAAGCAATTACATTTTCTTAGGAGATTATGTGGATCGTGGTTATTTCTCCTTGGAAACATTTACCTTGTTGATGGTTTTGAAAGTCAAATACCCTCATAGAATCACTTTAGTAAGAGGCAACCATGAGTCAAGACAAATCACCCAAGTTTACGGGTTCTACGAAGAATGTTTAACCAAATACGGATCAACTACCGTTTGGAAATACTGTTGTCAAGTGTTTGATTTCTTGACGTTAGCAGCTATAATAGATGGTAAAATATTATGTGTTCACGGTGGGTTATCTCCAGAAATAAGAATGTTGGATCAAATCAGAGTCTTGTCTAGAGCCCAAGAGGTTCCTCATGAAGGTGGATTCTGTGATCTTGTTTGGTCTGATCCGGATAATATAGATACATGGGCTGTGTCTCCAAGAGGTGCAGGTTGGTTATTTGGATCAAAAGTGTCGCGTGAATTTAACCATATTAATAACTTGCAATTAATTGCTAGAGCGCATCAGTTGGTAATGGAAGGGTTCCGTTATCACTTCAAAGAAAAAGATGTGGTGACTGTTTGGTCAGCTCCTAATTATTGTTACAGATGTGGTAATGTTGCAAGTGTTATGCAAGTTGACGAAGATTTAGACCCTAATTTCAAGATATTTAGTGCCGTTCAAGATGGTGATTTGGCAGTGAAAAACAATACCAACAAGACACAGAGAAGTGATTATTTCTTGTAACGAATGATGATTTAATATGTCCCCCCTTCCTCCACGCCTATGCCCTCCTTTTCCTTTTTTTTTATTTTATCTTATTAAATAATTTAATTTTATTCTGTAAATTTTTCTGTTTTGCTTATTAATGATGTTGAACACATTACGAACATGATGATGAAGAGAATGAAGAGAATGTTTCCTTTCCCATTAGCACAAATTTATTATTAGACATTCGAATCAATGCATTGATTAATGACGTATTACGTTCTTTTTTATACACAACTAGATTTTATGTTATAGGTGATACATACACAATGACAGCCTGATTTATTCAAACCATTACTTTATACTTCCCTCTCTTTTTTTTACTATTATTACTTTTACTTTTTTTTTTTACAATATGTACGATAATGTTATATGTCGAAATTTTATTTTTATTATATTATATTAGAATATAAATATGATTTAATGCAAAATAATGCTAGCTTATTTCTTAGACTTTCTTTTCCTTCTCTTCAGACCAATAATCTTCTTGACATCGTCTGAGAGACCGGACTTGTTCTTTGGCTCACTCTTGGTAGTAGTTTCTGTTGATCTAGCTCCCTTGTTCATATTACCTTTATTCATATTTCCTTTCTTGTGAGAACCTTTTCTACCCTTGTCGTGTCTTTTATTTGCAAAACCTGATTTGGCATCCTTACGGTCTCTTCTATCATCATCACCATCATCACCGTCTTCTCTCTTTCTCTTTCTACCGCCATCATTATTACCACTACGAGCAAGCATTTCTTTTTCTCTTCTTCTTTTAACCACTTGGGCATTCTCAATAGCAAATTCTGCAATTAATCTTCTTTTACTTAATCCTTCTAACTCTGCCAACTTCTTTTCTTCATCCGTTAAACCTTCCAAAATTTCAGGAATGGACACTTCATGCGCATTTAACCATCTCAAACCCATTAATGCAGCCTTATGGTCTCTGAATTCAATAAACCCATATCCTCGACTACGTCCAGTTTCACCAGAACCCTTGACTTCCATTATAACCTTAGCTTGTTTCACTACCCCTTTATGTTTGGAGTTTTTGGATTTTTTAACTTCTTCTTCTTCTGCCTCATTGTCACCTAATGAATGTTTGAATTTAACGGATCTGTTGACTTCTTCTTTAGATAACGGTTGTCTCTTTTCTTCTTTGACTTCGGTAGCAAACTGAACAACGGCTTTTCTACCCAATGCTTTCAATGCTTTAGCATTCATAGCTCTAGGTAAATTTCTAATGGCCAATCTAGTTAAAGATAAATGCAAAGTTGGGTTCTTGTTCAATTGTTGAACTCTCAATTTATACGATTTCTCTCTTAATTCCAAATCAGTTGTGGAGATGTATTGTGCGAGCTTGGAGTTTTGGGTAATTCTACCTTCATTCAATAAGAATAAATTACGCTTATCTTTTTCACCTGGTGCTTTACCTAAGGCTTCTTTTCTTTTTAACGAATTTCTTTCGGATAATTTTCCGGCAGATTCTCTATCCACAGCTGAAGCAATTGATAAAATTCTACCTTGATAAACGTAAGAAGGAGAGACATCATCAGCAATCAACATCGAGGTAGAAGCAACACTTGGTGCATTTTCAAGACAGTCAAGATATGCGCTTTCTTTGGTAAAAGCCACAAATGCAGAACCTTTAGATAATCCAGTTTCCTTGTCCACAACAGGTAAAGCATATTTAACAGGACCAAAAGTACTAAAGTGTTCTTTTAACGTCTCAGCATCAGCATCATATGGAATATTTCTCACGAAAATGGAGTACGCTTCTTGTCTGTTTAATTTTTTTCTTGGTTTCTGTTCTTCTTCCTTTTCTTCTTCATCAATTTCGATCTCTTCGTCAGAATTATCTGGTTCATCATCGGAATTAATTTCATTTAGTTTATCAAAGTCTTCTTCGCCATCTTCCTTGTCTTCATCTTCTTCCTTTTCTTCCTTGACTTCAACTTCTTCTTCTTCCTCCTCCTCTTCTTCTACGCTATCCGAATCCTCCTCATCTTCATCTTCATCGTCATCGTCATTTTCATCAGTTTTAATTTGTTCCCATTTGGATTTTTCAACTGCAAAATCAACGGCAACTTCTCTACCATCAATTTTTAAACCTTGACATTCCTTAACTGCTCTCTCAGCAGCAGATTTCTTCTTCATAATAACGAAAGCAAACCCACACATTTGACCTCCTTTCTTCTTTGGAATATATGCATCAAAAACAGCACCAAATTTTGCAAAAATCTTCTTCAATTCATCTGGTTTTTTACAAGACCATGGCAAGTTTCTAATGATTAATCTAGCTTTTCTTTTCTCAATAGGTACAAGTTTCGATTTATCGCCTTCTTTTGTGGCTGGATCTTTTCTATCTCTTCTTTTAGCAACGTCTACTCGCAACAAACGACCTTTAAATTTGTTCTTTCTACTTTCAACTAATGCAGTCAAGCAATCATCATCCAATGTAAATGAAACAAACCCAAACCCTCTACTTTTTTGTTCATTATCATTCACTATAACTGCGTGTTTGACAGGGACAAATTGGGAAAAATATTCAGATAATTCTTCCGATGTTGCATCAAAGGGTATTGATCTAACAAATAACGTCTTATGATCTAATCCATCTTCTGATACTATGGTCTTAGGTTTAGGTGATTCCTCACTAACTATTCCAACTTGGTTACTCTTCTCTTCTTCAACTGACATTGTGAATGCTTGTTCTTAGTAGTGGAGATGAACTTGCTGAATACATCTCAAAAAAAAAAAAAAAAATTAAACCGAAAAAAAAAAAAAGTATCTAGTCTCTGTTTATTGAGATGAGCTCGCTACCAGATGGCATCAAATCCCCTGTCCCACACACAAGCACACACGCTACCTTACATTACTTCTCGTATTTTATTTGTTCTATTTACATATGTTTGAATATATATTTATTAACTATTTTGTTTTTAAGAGAAGAGGAATGTGATACAACAGCTTATTTAGTGTAACCATTAGCTTCGAGCCATTTATAAATAGCTTTGGAATCACGATCAGCCCATTTGATCTTGGTGGTGATCATGTCCAAAGATTGTGCCAAACTTTGATCGAAACCTTTGGTGTTCTTAGAGGCAAAGAATTGCTCAACTTGTTTCTTTTGTTCTTCTTTGGTGAATCCGGAGGTAGACAAAGTAACAATAGAACCTAACATGGACAAACCTGGTGGGAAAAGTTCATAGATTTTATCCCAGTTTCCAGACAACCAAGCCCAGGTTTTTTCAACACCCAATTTTGTAGCACGTAAACCTTGGATTGGGATGTAAACATCTTGTTGTTTGACAATATCGGTTTGCAATAACAATCCAGTGACTTTGTCCAAGATTTCTGGTTTGGAGAATCTACCAAATGCTCTCAAAGCAGCAATTTTTTCTTCAATTGCCAGTGGGTTGGTGTAGATTTCAAATAATTGGTCAAAAGTCTTTTCATCACCAGATTTGGCAACAGTGTTGAAAATAGAAGCTCTCAAATTAGGATTAACAGCTTGTTTATCACCAGCAATAAACTTGGCGAAAGCGTCTTTAGCATATGCAACAGCTTTTGGATCTTCAGCGTTGACGGCAGAAGCAAACAAGGAAGATTTCAATTGTTGTTCAGCAAATGATTCTTTACCAGTGAATTCCCAACCTATTTCGTTCAATTTGTCACTAATCAAGTCTCTGGTGAAGAATTTCAAGGCATCTTGGGTACCTTCATCTTCAAACAAAAGAGCGGCTTTGATGGCACCGATTCTGGTTAAAATTTCGTTCCAAACAACGTAGTTGGATTCTTTAGACCAGGACTTGACCAAGTCTAATAAACTGGAAGTGTCAATGAACCCAGTGGAGGCTAAGGAACCAGCATCGGCAACCAAACCAACACGGTCTTCAACAGTAAGCTTACCTTCGACACCAGCGTTTCCAAGTTTGTTCCAACGAGATGGCTCATAAGCAGTTCTGTAAATACCAGTTTGATTGGCATTGAGCTTGAAGAAATCGTCGGTGGCTGGGACTTTGAAAGTTTTAGATCTGGTGTCCAAAACCAAGGATTCATCGATACCACTACTAGTCTTCAATCCTAAAAAGACAGGATACAAGGTCTTGTCTTCGTCTTCTTTGACATCACCAGTGGCCAAGAAACGGTTTTGGGTAACCTTAATTTCACCATTGCCAGTTTCTTCAACTTTAACGATTGGGAAACCAGTGTTTTTGGTCCAGATATCCATAACCTTGACGACGTCTTTGCCAGAAGCTTCACTCAAGGCTTCCCACAAGTCAGAAGTTTGGGTGTTTCCCCACTTGTGTTTCTTCAAGTAGTTGGAGACACCTTTAATGAAAACGTCTTCACCCAACCAGTTAGAAATCATCTTCAACAAAGAAGAACCTTTAGAGTAGGAAATAGCATCGAAAATTTGGTTAATTTCATCAGCTCTCTTTACAGGAACTTCAATTGGGTGGGAAGATCTTAATGCATCCAAGGACAAGGCATGTTGTAAAGAGTCAGAAACGTAGGATTCCCAAACTTTCCAATCTGGGAACAAGGCATCACAAGCGTACCAACTCATCCAGGTGGCAAAACCTTCATTCAACCACAATCCATCCCAGAAGTCCATGGTGACCAAATCACCGAACCATTGATGGGCTAATTCGTGCATAACAACTTCAGTAACTCTTTGTTTGGTGTTGACATTGGTATTGTTTTCATCAATCAACAAGTCGACAGAACGGAAGGTAACAAGACCAGAGTTTTCCATAGCACCAGCACTGAATTCAGGGATAGCAGCTAAATCTAGCTTGTCATAAGGGTATGGAATGTCGAATTTCTTATCAAAGAACTTCAAGGTCTTGGCAGCAATATCAGCGGAATATTTACCCAAATGTTCAGATCCTGGGACGGCGTAAACTCTGATTGGGACTCTGTAATCGTCATTGGTAATGTATCTCAAGTCACCAACAATGAAAGCAACAAGGTAGGTTGACATCAATGGAGTGGTGGTGAATGACACCTTTTTCTTGTGACCTTCAAGCAAAGTAGTTTCCTTTTCTGGTTGGTTAGAAAGACAAACCAAATCCTTGTTTGCAATCAAGGAGATGGAGAACTTGGCTTTAGCAGATGGTTCATCGTAACATGGGAATGCTCTACGACAATCAGTTGGCTCCATTTGGGTGGTGGCCAAGTATTTGGTTTTACCATCTTCTTGGTAGGCAGCTCTGTAGAAACCAGCCATCTTGTCGTTCAAGTCACCAGTGAACTTAAGGTACAATTTGGCAGTTTTCCCAGCTTGTAAATGGTCATCGAATTTGAAAGTGACGGTTTGCTTGTCAGTGTCAAAAGTGATGTTTTTAACTTCAATGTCTTGGATTTTAGCTTCTTGGATTTCAATTTCCAAGGTGTTCAAAGTGATGAAATCGGTTCTTTCGTTAACATGGAACTCAATGGTTTCTTCACCATTGAACTTGAAAGTTTCGAAAATTGGCTCCACAGTCAAATCATAGTGCAATGGTTTAACGTTGGTTGGCAAGACTTCGCGGTCTGCAGGGACAATTGAGGCAGAATTGCCTGTGGAATCAGTATGGCGACACATGGAACAATAATTAGACCGTTGTTGGTGTTGTTGTTGGTTGAATGAAAAAATTGATAATTGTGGGAAAAGTTGTGGAGATGGCAAACTATTTGTAGAAATTCCTGCTGTGCGTTGGCGACGAGGAATGCTACGAAGATAGGCGTGTGTGCCCAAATTCCTTATGTTCAGAAAATATCCCTTTTTCGTGGAACCAACAAAGCTGGCATTGGCAAATGAAATGCACCGGTTAAACATTAGTAGCGCAAAAAAAACCAAACCGTTAGGTGCCACTTCAGTCTACGGCAAAATAAAAATTAAAAAACAATAGAACAACTATATAATAGCAATAAAAGGCAAACTATTATTAGAATAGTGAATTGATGGCTTTGAGTATGTGATGTGGCTCTATTTAGCTGGGGATATTTTTGTTTTTGTTTGTCTGGAAATTTTTTTTTTTCGCACCAGATCTCACAGAACGGAATTGGATTGGCTCAAACGGCAAAATAAAAAAAAAAAATATTTGGTGCCATTCCAAACCAAGCTTTTGTGGAACAAATACGAACTTGAGCCATCGGACTATATGGACAAGGCGACGCTAACCGAATATATATGTTTATACAATTCGCGGGAACATACCTCCGCATGTGCCAAATGTAAAGCCTACAATCTACGGCGAATTTGTTTTGTTTTGTTTTGATTTGCCTTGTTTTGTTTTGCCTTGATTTGCCTTGATTTACCTTGTTTTTTGTATCACTGATAAAAACGTATATATGTCATGTGTATATGCGGGTATGTAAACCTACAACCAGTTCTAATAATTTAGTTTATTCTGTTCACTATCCTGTTCTTTGAAGTATATGAATACCACTGTTGGTTTCAACTATATTACTGACCTCACCAACATGCAAATTAAAAGCTGCCTCTTCGAATGGAGGCTGCATCTGTCCTTTACTGAAATATCCAAGATCTCCACCTCTTTCGTGAGAACTACAGTCACTTTCAGAAACGGCCAAATCGCCTAATTTGACCTCTCCATCCTTTATCCTAGCCAAATATTTCTTTGCTTGTTGTATTGCCTCGTCCCTGGTTCTCGTAACTCCATCTGGAGATTTCCACGATTTTGGTTTTCTGGATTGGTTGTGTTTAAGTAATAAATGTGATACTCTGACTTGTCCATCTTTATTGACCACTGGCTTGTATCCGTTGTTTTTAAATTTTGCTATGTATGCATTCAACGCTTCAGAGTCTGTACCATATGGGGGATCCCAAGATGATTCGTTTGTTGCTTGGTTTAAAAAATACTCTTTATTGTGTGTACGTGATACTTTAATTGTCCAATTAGGTGGTAAGCCTGTAGGTATTGACGACATGGTAACGGTAGTTAATGTTTTGGGATAAGGAGTGACAGACAAATTAATAATCAATATTCTACTCTGTTATTTTTTTTTTTGGTTATTTTTGGAGATTTCGCCAAATGTCGCAGGAATGTCAATTTTACTACAATTTACACGACTGCACGACTATTCTTCATTCTATCTCTAATATATATGTATATTGTATTTATAATTGACTATAAAGTAATAATAACAATAAAAAAAAGGAAATTGTCTAAATACCTCTAGATTTTAATGCTTCCTTCACATGACCAGTAACAACATCAACTGGTTCGTCACATTTGACTTTAACAACTTTGCCTTGTTTCTCAAAATGCTCAACAACTGGCATGGAAGTATCGATAAATGTCTTGAATCTCTTCTTGATACTTTCAATATTATCGTCGGTTCTACCACTAGTTTTACCTCTCTCCAACAATCTGTGCAACATCACTTGTTCAGGACATTCAAAGAACAAAGTGAATGCAGATTTGGCAATGGTCTCTTCAAAAGTGAGTGCTTGGTCCATCTTTCTTGGGAACCCATCCACCAAGAACTTAGTTTTTCCTTGATCATAGTTTTCCTGGATGGCTTGTTTTAATAATGCAATAGTGACTTCTTGTGGGACGATTTCTCCTTCTCTAATGTATTTGGCGATCAATTCACCATATTTAGAACCCGGTCTCTTTTGTTCAGCTCTCAACAAATCACCAGCAGACAAGTGAACAAAACCTTTCTCTTGGACTAATTTGTCGGATTGTGTACCTTTACCTGAACCAGGACCTCCTAAGACGAAGATAACAGAAACTTTACCTTCAGGAAATGCAGGACCTTGTTTGTTTTCACCAGGTTCGAAAGCCGATTTAGGAGAATCTTTATTAACTGATGCTGCAACAATGGTTGAACCAACTGCTAAAGCACCTACAATCAAAAGAAGCTTACCCTTGGAAAAGCCTTTTGGTGGAGGAGGTGGTGGTGGTGGAGGAGTACCTGAGTTTGATTTGGAAGAATTGAATCTGTTAAAGATTCTAGAAGGGATTCTTTGTTTACCAAAGTTTCTAGTAATTTGTCTAGCTACGAATGCTTGTCTTGGGAACATCAGTAAATGAACTCTATTATGGAATTATCCAGTCTATGGGTATATATGTATGGTGTTGACCGATTGATAGAGATGAAAATGAAATTTTTCTTTACTTTTTTTTTTCGTGTATTTTTTTTTTTTCAGTGTTATCATTTTTGTTTTGGCGATTGGGCGATTTCAAGATCTATGAAATCTGTTTGTATTACTACAACACAATTCGTCCTTCATGGTTCTAATGCTACGAACAGTTATTCTACAATTGATAGCTTTTGAGAACTTCATCATTGTATCTCAAATACTTACCATTCAATTCTTCTGGCCAACCTTTTAATGCCAAATTAGCATAAACAGTACCGGGTTCTTCGGGCGCAACCAACTGTTTCTTTTCATGTAAATCAATGAATCTTTGCCAACCTTCTGGACTCATACCTTTACCGAATTTTTCTCTAATATCACTTTGCATTTCAGTGTTCACCACACCAGGGGCAATTGAAATGGCCAGGATGTCTTTTTCTTCAGCAGCCAACGACATAATTAAGTGGTTTAATGCAGCTTTGGATGAACCATACGCATACCAACCACTGTATGGCTTTGTAGATGCCCCTGAAGAAACAGCAAGGACCCTACCGTTAGTCTTTTTCAAGTGAGATAAGCCTTGTTTGATTAGTTCAACAATGGAAAATAAGTTTATATCGTACAATCTCTTCCATTCTTCAACAGTTGTGGAGTCAATGGTGCCAACTGGTTCCAATACACCTGCATTGGCAATAATTGAGTTCAATTGGCCAAATTTAGATATAGCCAACTCGACGGCTTTACTTGAAGTTTGTGGGTCTGTGATATCGCCAGCAATAATTCCAACCCTATCAGAACCATATTGCTTTGCTAAGGATTCCAAAGGTGCTTCGGTTCTAGCCACGACAACCACTTTAGAACTTGGATTCTTCAATATAATTTCGGCAATGGCTTTACCTATACCTCTTGAGGCGCCTGTGACAATTGAGACATGTGTTGACATATTGATAAGGGGTTTGACAATAATGACATAGCAATGAAAATTTCCAAGAGATTTCTTTTCTTTTTTTATTTTTCTAAATAATATAGAAATTGCGCCTAGAACATTTTTTGTTTCTGAATTTATCACATACATTCTTCTCTACGTACTCTACTTGAATCACAATTTATAACGCCACGTTTATTTATAACGCACATCCATATATAGGGAGATACAACTAACCTAGAAATGAGCAGCTTGGCTGTTGAGGTGACCACCACCATCAAGTGGGATAACAACACCGTTGATATAGTTGGCTTGTTTAGAACACAAGAAAATCAACAAGTTTTGGAGATCTTCCTTTTCTCCCAATCTTCCTCTAGGATTAGTGCTAGTGAGTACTTCACCACCAGCTTCAATTAAACCATTGGCCATCTTTGAAGGGAAAAATCCAGGAGCAATGGAGTTAACATTGATGTGTCTTGGGGCGAATTGAACAGCCAAGTTTCTACCCAAGTGAGACACAGCTGCTTTGGAACTCAAGTATCCGTAAACACCAACGTTATCGTTATTAATTAAACTGATAACAGACGACATAAGGATGATTCTAGATGGATCTTCATTAGTTGCAGCCTTTTCCAATAAAGGAGTGAACAATTTAATAGTGTGGAAAACAGCAACCACGTTCAAATTGAGAACCTTCTTAACGGCTGAAACTGGATGGTCTTCCAATGGTGCACCCCAAGTAGCACCGGCATTTGCAACTAAAATGTCGACTTTGTCAACTCTTTCAGCAACGTATTTGAAAAAAGCTTCACATTGATCTTCTTCAGCAAGATCAGCTGGGTGTGAAATGATTTTAGTAGTTTTACCATTATCTTTAGCTAATTTTTCCAAGTGAGCTTGAGCTTCATCACATGCCTTCTTTTTTCTGGACGTAATAACCACAGTTGAAGCACCGTTTAAAACCAATGCTTCTGCACAGTATAACCCCAAACCTCTGGTACCACCAGTGACGACGGCAATTTTTCCTTTTGTATTTAATTCAACCATTGCTGATAAATATGTAGATAGATAATTGGTTTTTAAAAAAAAGGGAATTGAAAAAAAAAGGTTGCTGAAAGTGTAGACGATAATGGAATATTTATAAAGTAGAATTACGTTTTTTTTTATTTTTTATTTTTTCCTTTGTGCGACTTCAGTATGGGGTAACTCCTTGCTTTTTTTTGCTTCGTTCTCAACAGAAATAATGCGGGTTGGCGGACTATTTGTAATCTCCGCATTGATTTAATGTACCGAGGACCACAACAATGAATAATAATATACAGCTTTGGGGGTAGCACTTTAAATGGTGGCATTTGTGTATTGTATGCAAAGATGGTAGTTTTGATGGGTATATACCGATATATGATGAACAATAAATAGATAATTACTAAGCAAAAAATTATTCATATTTTTTTGAAATGAAGTCGGATTAATTTATATAAATCCGTCATTTGAGATCTGAAATTATTATATATATATACAAAATGCAAAATGCAAATTGCAAAAATAAAACCAAAAGAAAAAAAAAAAAACGGGGTTTCACTAACACTACCCGTTATCCTCACCCAGAGTTCTTTTATCATATCGTCTTCCTTTTGAAAAACTATTAGGATTACCTGCTTTTAATGCTGAATGATCACATGTTGGATTTAGTAACAGAAATAGTTCAATGATCAGGGAATAGTTAATTTCAAGTAATACTTTTGCAGAACTGACTAGTAGTCGAAGGACGCCAATTGATACCAATCCTATAAATTCCACAAGGAGTGATATGAAGTATATGACTACCCTGTTAGCGAACAAGATCTTGAATGTTTTTAGTATAATAGCCCATGCTTGGTTGGCTCGTTTAGTCTGTGTTTGCACGTGTTGTTGCTGTAATTGAGGTGATGACTTGGTGGGTACTTCTATTTCCTCCACAAATGGAAAGGGATCATGTCTTGAAGGTTTAAGTATTGATTTGCTTTTGGTGTACACTGTGTGATGGTAAGCAGATGTTAATTTCGTTGTACTAGTGGCGTTTTCAGTTATTACCGTCACTAGCGGACTAGCCCAATTTATGCTTTTCATCCTTTATTTGTCTAAAAGAAAAATGCCAAAACGTATATCACTTCTTAGGCTAGATTGGGAGAAAAGTCGGATTTGATGAAGGAAACTAACAGAAACCAGCTGAATAATAACAACTAACCCAGACCATCAAATATAAACCAAAGAATGAAAAAAAAATAGAAAAGTTAGGAAAAATTTTCTTTTCTTATTCTTGTTTCATTAAGGAAATACCAAGGTCATAACTTTAATTTCTTGGTCAGATTACATAAATATAAACCAAAGAAAGAAAAAAAAAAAGAAATTCACCTAACCGTAATTCGGTGATGTGTATTGGAAAAATAATAATAATAATACTTGTCAACCGAATAACCCTTTGTTACAAGAATAATTTAATCAGACCGTTCCGAAATCTTTCTAAAAAAAAAATACTCAAAGCAAGGAGAGAAATTGCGTTCAAACTTTATATTCTGTAATACCTGACTATTATTTTTAAACTATGGAAAAACATGTCACAAAAAAAGTAGTGTTGCTACCTAACGGATAAATTACCGAGTTAGTACAATCCACGACCCAATCGCCTGATTCGCCCAAAAAAAATTGAAGGAGATGGGAAGTCCGCAAATATAGTTCACGCGTGTGTGATTGTATATTTATAATGTTAAATTTCATGACTATTATTAAGCCTTAACAAACCAGTGCTCGTAATATATATTTGTATATATTTGTATTTGGAAAACTGTATACGGTGTCATTTATTGCACTAATTTCATGACTAATTGTAGACCCGGAACCAAAGGATTGGCCATAGCAAACCCATTATCCCCTAGATGTTTGATATCTTTACCTATAATCACTTGTGCGATTTTCGGTTGATCTCCAAGGTGCCAAATCTCAATCAATTGGTCGTTAGCAACAAACAAGTAATCGTTTTCAAAATAGACGTGTTGTGCCTTAAAATGAATGATGGAATCTCTGGATGGTTTACCATGCTTATTAATAAATATTGCATACTCTTTATAAACCAAAAGAAATTCTTTATTATTATTCAATTTGAACATCCCCATAGGCTTGAAATTTGCATTGAGTAATTTCCTAATTGCTTCAACCAGTGAAATATGTGATGCAGTGGTTTTCCTTGTTGCATAAGGGTCTGCTTTCTTCTTGTCACTGTCATTTGGTGGTGGCAATTCAGGAACTGAACTTGGAATCAACTTGTCCAAATCTAAAATTTCAAAACCTTTATTGGTATGAACAGCAAATGACGAATTGAAAATAGATATCCCATAACACTCGGCTTCAATGTAGAACCTCGCATGGTCTTTGAACCTACTGAATTTACCAGAATTATCCAATTGAGGAATAACAACTTTGAAATGAATAGTCCCATTGTTTTTCTTCTTGGCATAAAACAACATGTTGACATTTTTATGACGACCCATCTTGAAGAACAACACAGTGTCTTTCGATAAAGAAATGCCAGTAAGACTCAGCTTCACTTCCTGGTAAACATTCAACACTTGGTGAATAGGGTAATATCGTAAATGTTTGTCACTCAAAACAATAACAATTCCAATCTCAGGTTCAACATGAATCTGGATATATTCAGCGCCTCCAAGGATCTTTTTCCATCTTCCCTTTGCCTCACACATATACAATCCAGCTTCAAGCGCTACGAGATTGTACTTGTGACCGTTATGTTCAAACCCACTCATACACTGTATTTTGCTGAACACAATACGGTTACGAGACACCTGACTGTTATATATATCTTTTGGAATCTGTAATTTCATCAATTTATTAACCGAATCTTCACAAACATCATAGATGGGATCATATGGAGCTATTAATTGCAACTTAGTGATACGGCTGTTGATCTCATATCCAAACACAGTATTTGAAACAAGCTCGACGTGGAATGGATTGGAAGCTTTTAGCCTCTTGGCCAATCTGGATTTTGCCGAAAGGAAGTAATTTACCCATTCATTCCGTTCACGTTCTGTCTTACACGAAAAAGTGTATGCTCGTTTTGATCTACCAGCATATCTGATTTTGATTTCAAACGCATCGGATTCTTCTTCTCCCTCGTCTGTTGTTCCCATAGTGCCATTGGAAGGGAGAGCGGGAGATCTGTTATTTTTCACTGGCGATGATGGTGCAGTAAGTGCTGTGCTGGGTGATGAATTACTAACACTCTTCTCTTCAACAATCAAATATTCAACTGGAATTGGGTCTTCAATTATCTTATACGCAGGGTTCCCGTATCTATTTTTAGCTCTATCGGTAATCAACATATAATTATCAAGCAACACAATGTGGTCTAAATTAGATGTTTGAAGCTTCTTCAAATCGCTTCTTCTTGTCAAATCTCCCCGACAGATAAATTTCCTATTAGCGGAGTTCAAATGCAAGTTGATTTGAAGTATCCCACTTTTCCAGATTAATTGATCCTTGATATTAAACAAGGCATGCACATTGTCTGCTGACTTCTTGGAATCGTTAATACGAGCACTCAACTCTCTAATTTCATCAGCAGCTTTGTGCATGGCAATGTACTCAGGTTCCGTTTCATCTATTTTTTTGTAAATATCAGCCAACTGTAACGGCAATTGTAAATATCTTGAGTTGAATGTACTGATGAAAAGAATTCCAACATTCACTTTCAAATCTCTGACTCTGGGGAGTATACCAATTTGCTTATCCACATAAGTTTTCAATGTGGTGATACCTAAAAGTTCCTCAATCATAGGCATACAGCTCATATATTTGATTAAAGGTTGCATGATCTCAGCTGCCCACATACTGTAAGCAGTTGCAATAGACACCAAATCAGTAATGAATTTCCCTTCAGCAACCAAGATTTTCAACAAGGGTTCAAACAATACAGTTTGGTGAATATCAACAATTTGCTTCCCAGTGCTAATAACATCCAGTTCAAATTTCTTGATTTTGGAGCTGTTTTTACCAAGATAATTTTTGGCTGCCTTGATAAACTCAGGAGCAACAATCTCAACAAAACATTTAGCTCTCTGTATAAAAGTTTGTTCATACCTCAACAAGTCAAAGATCAAAGATTGCCTCTTGCTAATCGCGTGATCTATTGCTCGAAGATGATCAACAGTTAAACGCCAATGACTAGCCCAATCATTTTCCAATACAATCTCTTTAATGTTGGTATTTCTCATCTTACGTTCCAAATTCATGGACTTACTCAAAGTACAACACGTGGAATAACATGTCATGTTCGATTCTTCAACCTCTTTAGTATGTTGAAAATTGGAATAACACTCTGTAAGCAATGGCAAAACACCATTCAAGTAAATATTTTCATTCATGACAACATACATTTTGTCGTTTCCTTCACCTTCGGGATCTTCCACTAGATCAATTGCTCCTGTGGCCAAGAAATTGTCAAACACCACAGCAGCATTACTTCGTACAACACTCAAAGGAGCATCGCGCCTGTGGAAAGCCAATAATCCACCCAATGCTTTCTTTAATTCAGACCTGGAAATTGTCAGATCGCGCAACCATATTCTTAATTTCAAACACCATTTGAAAAGCTCAGAAAGCGACCATATTTTAGTACACATTTCAAAGTGCTGAGGCTGTAAAAGAGCTGCACTGAATGGTAATTCTGGTAGCACTAAGGGTAATGAAGGCAACTCTTCCTCCTGTTTCAGAGCTGGTACAGAAGGAAATTTGGGAGGTTTCGGTGGGGGTGCTTGTACACGTGGTAGTTCTGGCAACATTGCATAGTCAAAGTACTCGGTGGCAGGAGATTCAGACGGTATTTGTATGTCCTCATCCCAAAAGATATTTTCAGCGTCTGGGTTGTAGGTAGCTCGCAGATGAATCGAGTTCCATCTTGAACTTGGTCCTTGCTGAATACCAAACTCATTATAATCATTAGATGTGTCAGGTAGATCACTTTCTCTATATGTGAATCCCAGCGACGCTGTTTTGGATCTGTCAATCGTTGGTCTGGTAGGTGAAGGCGACCTGCTGTAAGACAGGTCCAGTCTATAATCCACAATAGGACTCTTTGGCGATGTTTTATAGTAGTTAAATGACTGTGAGTTTCTCGATGCCACATGTCGAAGGTTGGGTCTTGGAGGAGATCCTAATGGTGATGTTCTTATCGGGTAAACCTGGGCTCCTTCAACTCTATTATGTGAATTAACCAGGTTTGTACGAGAATGGGATTGCCACAGGTCGTTCCGTGAATGAATAGATTGAATCAGGTTTCTATTGGATGATAAGTCAGGAACATCATTAATTTGAGGAGAATTGTCTGCTACAACTTTATCAATGATTTCTTGTGTTCGAATCTGGGATGGAGACGGTACTCCAAAGTTGTAAACAATTTCTGGTTCATTATACTCAGCAAGCGAGTCTTCAAAATTTGTCGTTGGATACGGCACTTCTTGTGCCGGTGATTCTAATGTTGATTGGGATGTGTCATCTGCAGGGTATGGTGTGATGACTGTTGATGCTTCTGATTTACTACTAGATGAAATTTGTTGATACCCTCGTGGACGTGACTTGTAATCAATGCTACTGACCGATGTGTTTCTGATGTCGCTATGTAGAAGGCTGCCATTGCCATTGCCTGCTTCCCTTTGT
Organism: Candida tetrigidarum; assembly: GCA_030557055.1. Lineage (NCBI taxonomy): Eukaryota > Fungi > Ascomycota > Pichiomycetes > Serinales > Debaryomycetaceae > Candida > Candida tetrigidarum. Next base: position 31,729 of record JAKTVF010000060.1, read on the forward strand.
TCGTCTTCTTGATATTCCCATATTTGTTTGGGTCCTTTTGGTTTGGGGGACTCGCTGACTGAGATAAATGATTCATCAAATGAATAATCACTCAGAAAAGTATATGTCGGTTGTATTGGTCTTGGCGGAGTCGCTAATGTTTCTGGTAAAGGGTTTCGATTCTGATAATTTTGAGGACGAGGCGGGAGATCAATCAGCTGTGAAGGAACTACTGGCGGAGCTGCTGAGGGAACTGCAGGAGGAGGTGAATTAGGTATGGGTGGTGTATAACTTGGTGGAGAGTTTGGGATTAGTGGTTTATATTTCGGAATGGAGTTTGTCACCTGTGGCACAGGTCTACTTCGTGGAGGTGAACTGTTGCTTGGTAATTGTGTTCTGGATGATTTATGTACCGATTGACTTTGGAAAAATTCGAATTGTTGTGGTTGTTGATCTGGAGAACTCGAAAGATAAATATCCGATGAATCCACTGGGTCCAGTGGGGGTGGCTTCCTTCTTAAAGATTTCTTGATTGGTTCGTTAGACATTAGGTGGGTATTAGAAAATTACAATAGTGATACAGGATAGTTAATAGTGACAACAGGGTTAAAGAAGTGGGTGGACGAATGATAATAGTATATATATAACAAAAAAAGCACAATTCACAATAGGGTTATTGATACGGATTGGGGGTAGTATGTCGCTAAGTAGTTGTTTTGGAAAAAAAAAATAAAAAAAAAATAATGTGACTTGACACGAACAATTGTTTAAAACAACAAGGAAATGGCAAGTTGATTTCTCTTTCTGCAAATATTAAAGAAAGCGAAATCTGGTGATGGGAATAATAATACAAAATAGGTGATGTCCTGAAATTAAGGAATTAGGGGAAAGTTAAGAGTATTTAAATTTTTTTCTACAAAAAAGCTCAAAAACAAAAAACAAAAAACAAAAAAAAAAAAAAAAAAAAAAATAGAAAACAAAAAAACAGTCAAAGTAAAGCAAAGTAAAGTAAAGCTAAAATAATAAAAAAGGATTTTGTATGTTTGATTGTAAAGCAGGTAAATCAGTTTTTGTTTTTATTTTTCTGGTGTGCCTTTCTTTGTGACTTCCACACAATTGGAATTTTCTTCAAACAATCTCGGTTCTATTTTTTTTTTATTTTCTAACTTTTTTGGGAGTGATTACGTAATGAAATAAAATTTTAAATACACAAACCAAGAAAATATCCATGACGATGTCACGTAAAACAAACTAGTCTAGATCATGAGAATTCATGTAGGCTATACAAATGGAACACACACACACACACACACATGTATATAATTTAATTCTTAAAAACGTAATATGCGGCTAGACGAGTCATTAAGTTATTTAAACGAGATAACAAACAAAGAAAAAAAACAAAGGAGCTTATACGACCGTGAGGAGAAGATAATGATGGTTGATGGGTAGGTTCACTAGGGGATAATTCCACAGTTGATATTGAATGACTTCAGAAGCTATGCGGTAGATTATTTACTGCTCATCTCAAATTCGTAGCTGCAGGGATGCAAGACAGCATCAAGGGGTTAACTGACAATTAACTGACCCTCATTTTGTTGTTATCTTTGAGCAAGACTTATACTTAATTTGTTTATCTCTGTATTAGCTATACGCATAATCTCAGTACGAAATAGAAATTAAGCACAGCCTCGTGTTATCTTGTTTCATTCTCCATGCTTTTGGCAATGGAAATTCAAATTGGAATTCTGATCTCATGCGGACTCTCTAATCTCTCTCATGCAAAAAATAGGGCGCCGCATGTGATTCCTGATTTGGTATCTTTGACACTAAGACGACCAATGGAACGAAATTCACGTCGGAAACGGAACGAGAAAAAAAAAAAAAAAAGTAAACAAACAAGTCTTTGAATCTATCTATCACCATCATCAATAGATAAAGTTGACAAACTAGATGTTGGACTTGGATGCAAATGCCAAACGGCAAAAAAATGTTCTATCAAACACTTATATTCCACTTCTAGATCACAAGACATTGTATAACATAATCGACCGACTATCGAAGAATTCCATTATCCAGTTTATCATCTTGTGGACAAAACTTAAAAACACTCAACCAAAACCACCTTCGAAATACACCCAGCATGGTTTTAATAACAAAATCCTAAAAGAAGTCAAAGAATTCCAGAAAGATTTTACTCGTGTGCCAAAACGAAGATTAATTGATAAGATAATTTATGAGTATTGGTCGCATGGGTTGAATTTACTTCAGATTTCCCAAATTGATTGCCAATTAATCGTGGATAAGTCCACCAATGCACCTTCCTGGATTTCCTCAACTGTTCAAGACATGAATGATAAAAACGTCCCTATATCTGTTAATCCACAGCAATTCTTGCGACTGTTGGTTACGAATTTGACAAACTTATACTTATCCTATATTTATATTTGCAAACATCCCAAGCTTCCTATTATTTTAATCAGAATCCAAGTATTTGATTTGAACGGAATGGATATAACCCAAAAACCACATATAATATCGTACAAGCCTTATTTTTTCGGTATCCTAGTGAACTCACCTCATATTATCCATTCTGTCAATAATGACACCATGATTCATAGCATTGTCATGCAAGTGTTTGAAAGAAGTCTTCCACAAAACACTCAAAATCTACTAAAGTTAATCACTCCAGAAAACCAATTTCCAATTAAATCAATCGAGTCAATGAATATTCTCAATGGTAATAGCAGATTCGGACATAGTTTAGGGATTTGGACTCCTTATGCTGATGGTACCGTGGATATGTTACCTTTTGGTGCAGTTGAAGAACACCAGGCTTTCAAGAAAGGAGAGAAAGAGGAGAAAGAAGATGATGAAGGAGGCGATGATGAAGATATTAAACTTCGAAGGTTGAAAAAAATAGCTAATCTTCGATTCAAAGGGTCGATAACCGGTACATATTCGCTTATCAATAATGGCGAACAGAAAGTGTCAAACATAAATGGAGATGGTGATTCTAACCTAAATACAGAATTTAGCTCAATTGCACCATTACAATATGCGGAATTCACCTTGAGAGAAAAGACAGAAGCAACAAATAGAGTGGAAAGGGGTCTTGGAGATGATGGTAGAACATCGATACGTTTCAAAATCACTGGCTTCGATGTATTTGGTGGACTTCATGAATTGTCAGTTCAGACAACTGATCCTGATAAAATGATATTAAACCCAGAAGAAGTTCCTCTTTGGCTAACTGGTGAAGAAGGTGCTTCATTTGGTGATATTATAGATGGTAATTTTATTAAAAAAAAGTAATGCTGGTGTCTAGCCTTGTTCCTTTTTAGTATCCAAGTTTTTGTATATAACTATTTATTGTTCTAGCTCCCAGGGTGTTAGTGCTAGGAATGCTCAGTTGTAAGCTCCTTAATATATCGATATCTTTATTTTTGAATGCCTCTAAAGCAGCAGCTTCGTAATCCCCATTCTTAACATACATCCTGATTTTTTCATCATATTTGTATTTCACCGAATTCTTAATGTACGTGCTAATATGACTTGGTGGTGCATTTTCTTGGAATCCCAATTCAACAAAAGGTTCAAACCCAATAGGAGATTTCCCAACGGTTGCATCATTGGACCCAAACGCAAATTCATATACTTGATCAAATTCTTTACGTTTCATCATCGTGTTCAATACAAGATACCAGAACTTTTCTTGAGAAACCTGGAAATTGGAGACGATTTTTTTAGCTGGCTTGATTTGGTTCATACTGATCATTCTAGTAAGGATATCAACTAAAGATTTTTCTTGATAAAAATCAGTTAAATAGGTCTCACTAAGCTTCTTTTGTAAATCCAAAATCTGCAATTCTCGACTTAATGCTTTGGAGGTTCTCTTGTTTAATGTTCTAGTTGTAGTTTTTGTCAACAATGATTTATAGGATTCATAATACTGCTCTCCTTTGAGAGTATTGTCTTTGCGAAAACTCTTCAACTTTAGTAAATTCAATTCGCTCACCTTATCTTCATGTCTGAGATAGGTCTCTAATAAATGTGGAGCTGACTGCTTACCAATAGACTCCTTCCAGGTATGTCCAATTATGTCACCAGTGACCGCCATGTTCTCTGTTCTTGTTAAATTGATATCTAATTTAGCTAATGTTTCTTTATTAACAGTCTCTTCTTTCCATACATTTTCATTTTGATTCAACACTTTGAAAAATTGAGATGTAGTCAACTTGTCTTGCAAATACAATAAAATTAAAATGGACAAATCATGATTTCCTGACTCAAATGATTTGATCAATGCCAACAGTGCTTCGTCAATCTCCAATAATTGGTTAATTTTTTTATTAACCGATGGTTCAAGGTCAATCAATAACTTACACAAGACATTCCTTCCTTCTTCAAAAGCAATATCGGAGATTTTCTCCACTGAGATATAGTTCACTCGATCTTTGGTTAACGATGTCAATCTTTGACTAATGGTTTTAAACAATTCCAAATCCAGCATGTCTAATTCTTTTCGTATTTTATAACAACACCAATGAATATGCACCAACGGTCTGACATTCTCCAATTTCAACCTATCTATAAATTCCAAAGATAACTCGTGTTCATTTCTTCTCAATAGGATCTTAATAACTTGCTCCCAACCTCCCATATTCTCAATTTGGCGGTATGTTAGAAATAACCCCAATTCAGGTGACCGTATTTGGTTCAACACCTTGATGGTGTTGACTACCAGTAAGTACTTGTCTGCGTCAAACAAATCATCATAGTATATTTTACCAAACGACACTGCCTGCAAAGCTCTTCGCTGCCATTCAGGAGCAAACTCGTCTAGAGCTACTTCTAGACAGTCATTCATCGCTGTCAACAAGGTTTTATCGGCTTTCAATAATGAAATGTTCCCATGAGCTTTCGAAGCATTACTATAAAACTTGTCAACACAATCCAGTAATATACTGCTGGGGGAACTGGATCCTATTTGGTACATTTGAACACTTGTTTCTGGTACTCTACTCAAGAATTGAACTTTGTTGGAAGTTATAATTTTCAACCCATCAACACAACTTTTGAAAATAGGAATAGTAAATAGTAAATCATCATTCTTCTTTAAATCTTTTTCTTTGCTATCGACTTTGACCAACAAATTATCTAAATCGAAATCGTCGTCATCTTCAATATCATAGAAGAATGAGATTGATTGTTGTCCCGGACCTATAAGTTTGATCTCATCTTTAATTGACAATACAATGGCATCATTACCACACCATTCAACTTGATAAGGTGAACTACTCTCATTGGAAGTGTCGTACTCTAATAAAACTTGGTCAAATCGGTTATTGATGACGAATATTTTCTTCAATTGTTTGTTGAACAAGGAGATTAGTTGTCCACTGGGGGAGATGGAAATAGTATCAAACGGACCATCGGTTAATTCTTGATCAACAATTTCAAAATTAGTCAACCCAAAGTCAACATTTATGGAAAGAATACTCGATTTATAGCCCACTTGCAAGATAATGGCTGCCTCGCTTTTATCAAGATTGGGGTTTGCTTGCACACTAAAACTAGTCATATCTCCAGAATTGTAATTCTTTAAAGGTACTTCAAAATTTGCAAATGTATTTAAATCTGTTATTATAAGTCTTGATTCTAATCTGACAATCAAATAGTTGGCCCAAGTTTTGACCTCTAGTATTTCGACTATTTCTTCAGTTTCGTTATTCTCTAAATTCGTAATAACTCTAGTACCATTAAAACCAGTATCAATGTGGTTGTTCTCCCCATTGCTATTCAAGTTATCCATTTTGATTAGATTCTCTAAAAAATTATGTTCATTGAAGTTGCCCATTAAATCGTAGTAATGTCGATACTTTCCATTATTCATCACAATTATCAAATCTTCGTCATCAGTGAAATGGAAACTTTGGATATAATCATCGTGACTACTGTTGTATACAATGGACCAAATCTTATTACCACTATTAGAATATATCTCAATTAGGTTGGGGTGGGGGACATTTCTCGACGCTATTGCTATTAGTGTCGTATTGGGTGAAAAGGATACAATGTAATCAGAATACAAATTGTCAATGGACCAATTTAACTCGTCATAACATGTTCTTATGTTGTAGTATACATTCTGAAGTTTCAGCCAATTGAAACTTGGATTCGGAGGCATCGATGACTGGTTGTATAAGGTTTGTGTGGGGTGTAAAACAAGTGCCACTAAATGTTTTCTTTATTTCTCTTTTTCGTAAAAAAAAAAATTGTGCCTGTATCAATCAACCGCTACAAACAACTTTGTAGTGGAATTTTTTTTTTAACATCAAATCAAATCTAATAGTGTTATTTGATTAAGACGTGACACTCACCCACACCCACACCCACACCCACACCCACACCATTACAGTCATCTCATACCCCCCAATCATTATACAATTATGTCATCCATGAGTAAAGAGTATATAACTCTAGTATCGTCTGATAATTTCAAGTTTGTCATACTTAAAGACGTCGCGTCCATATCATCTGTCTTGAGAAACTCACAAGGATTTGAAGAAGGTAGAACCGGGAAAATCGAGTTGGAAATGGATGGAGATATACTAGAGTGTATTGTGGAGTATTTATATTATCATTACAAGTATAAAGATTTTGCTGCTGAAGGTAGAGACGTCCCAGAGTTTAATATTCCAACCCATCTAGCTTTGGAATTGCTAGTAAAAGCTGACTATTTAGATATATAGCTGGGACTAAAGTAATAAATATCCAATGACAATGTTGTAAATACAAAGAGTAATAATTGTTATCTCTAGTTACGGTTTTATCAAACTGTGGATGAAATTCAATTACTCTTATTCCTCTCCCCTCTTGTTTAATAAGCAAAACAAAAAAGGCAAACGAACAAAAAAAATATAATACGAAGGAGGGGGGGACCGTACCGGTTACCACCCCAACACATTTTTTTGTCTTTGTCTTACGTTATCACCAATTTTAATTCTAATTATTTTTTTTTTTTTTTTGGATTTTATTTTAATTTTATCCACACACTTTCAATCTCCAAAGTTCATGATTATTATTTTTTAAATAGGTCCTGATATAGTGGTAGCATAATCATGACGAGTTTATTAGATACGTTAGTATCTGAGGTCACGACATTCAATCAATCAGGGGATGATAATTTGAATGATTTATTACAGGATTGCAACGAATTCCTCACAGAGTTAAAGTCGATTGAGTCTGATTTGGTGGAAGAAATCAATAATGAAGAGAAGGGACAAACGAATGCCGGCGCAAGAGAGAAATCTTCCCAGTCTATAACCCAATTACCAAATTTATCGGACAAATGGTACAAGTCTTCCATATCCCGATTGAAATCATACAACTCAGCCAACAATAAGTTCACCAAGAATATTTTGAACAATAGTAGATTCAACATCGACTTAGATGACGCTTATACTTATCCTTTGTTATTGAATAGTTATCCAGATAGCAAGTTTGCTGGTGTCAAGAATGAGGTTTCCCCCACAAACGGTAACACAGAGCCATTAGTGGTTTCTAACGGTAATGACGCCACATTATCAACTGATTTACAATTGAAAAGGCTCAAGTCTGAGAATAGAGACGAGCTAGTTAAAACAATAATCCTTCATTTGTTGAAAATTGGGCAATGTGAAATTGCACCAGAGATTTTGAAAGAATTGCCACCAGATTCACTGCTTGTGATAGATGAGGTATTATCGCAAAAATTCACCATTTTGAATAAGATAGTGGACAATATTGTAAACAAGCATGACTTAAATATGGCATTGAATTGGTTCGACGACAAATACAATGAAAGAGTTGCTATAAATTCCGTTGACGGTAGAGCCACTCTGTCATCATCATCAGCACCAACAACAACAACAACCACCACCACCACTGCTGCTGCTAATGTAAGCGCACCACTTTCCATTGGGTCAGTTACGCAATTGGATTCAATCAACGAAATCGAGTTCAAGTTCCATATGCTCCAGTTCACAATCCTATTAAACGGTAAAGACTCGTCGTTTACTTTGGATGACGCGTTGGCTGCGTATTTGTATTCCAAAGACAACTTTTCTAGGTTCTTTAAAGACTACATCAATGAAATATCGCCGTTGATGACATTATTGTTGTTTAAAACAGATAAAGGTACGGATACAAACGATGATTTTTCCAAGAAACACATGATCGCAGTAGTCAAGAATTTCATCACCAAAATGAAGCAAGGATTCTATTTGGAGACTGAACAAAAGAGACGCAACACAAACCACGGAAGCGAGGTACAGTTTGTTGGTGAATTGTTGTCGAGTTTTGAAAACATTCATGATAACACGAATTTATTCTTGAATCTTGCCAATGAGTTCATATCCGAATATTGTAAAGATTTGAAACTATCGAACGATTCATCATTATTCCAGTGTATTTTGGCAGGTCACATATATTTACCAAGTTTCTACAAATACAACCAAATTCAACTGAAATTGAAAAAGTTGAAAACAATATCCAATGACAAGGTACAAGAAGACCCTGCCATTGCTGCCTCTAACTCTAGCAATAATAACATTAACAACAATAACTCCAACACCAACAACAATACAAACACTAACACCAACACCAACAATGCAAACCATTCCGATAGTCAAGTGAGTAATTTTGTGGCACCATATCAATTTGAATTACCTTTCCAATTGCCGGATTCAAACAGATTTTTATTCAAGTATCACCCTATTTTCATTTGTCCAGTCTCTAGAGAACAATCTATTCCGATTACCGAAACACTAGTAGAAACCATAACGAAGGAAGGCAATAACATTAAGAAACGGAAATACGTGATTGAAAACGCATCGATGACACAGGTTGTGGTGTTGAATTATTGTCAGCATTTAGCTTTACGTGATAGCATCTGGCATCTATCTAAGAAGGGAATGGAGATTTTTAAATGTCATTACTGTTATAAGAAACACAAGTATAGTGACATAACAGATGCATATTTTATTGATTTATAAGTGATGAATAACGAGTTTTTATTTTTATTATTATTAGTATTATTAATATATAATAGTATTCCTGATAATTTCTCATTCTTTATGTAGTTTTATTATTTTATTTTGCAGTTCTGAACCCCGTTCACACAAAACGAAGAGGAATCAAAAAAAAAAGAAAAAAAAAATATTTTCATTTAAGCATGAAGATCTAATTTTTTTTTTTTTTTCAATATTCTAATAGATATCTACAACTTAAACCCACTGGCTAACATGAGTAAAGGAAAGAAGGCAGCTATCCAACCCAAACTCTTAACTTCAGGTGTATCTGAACTAGGACCATCATGGATTCCGGTATATGAGAATCCAGTGGACTTTGAGATGGGGCATTTTGAAACTGCCATGTTAAACATCATCCGCCAGCCAAATATCAATTCAACCGTGATAATGAGAGCAGACATTCTAAAAGAAAACATATATGACCCAGAAAAGGGAGACACTATGTTTACTAGCAAGTTAATAAATGAAAGCCCCGAGTTTCCCACTAATGACGACTCGCCGTTATTGCTACGAGACTTGAATGATGTCACCATCAGATCCATCCCAGAATCTCCCCAAGTTCACTTTGCCAAGAGGTATGAAATAGTAAGGAGAATTATACCTCGAAATCCATTCAAGGATTATATTATAAACCAAACGTGTCTAATGTTTAGTAATAATCGTGATTCGAATTTGGTTGTTTACATCCCACATATCAAGTCACACGACGAAACACCATACTATTTACCACCTGTGTACGGAATTGGAATATACTTCAACAACTCAAAAGTGTCGATTCATTATTTACCATTCGGGTATCAAGAAGGTAATAACGGTGACCAAGCAAAATTGTTGAAATCCATGTCGGATCAAGAGAGACCAATTAGAATAGCATTAAGATTGTTAACCACAGCATCAAAGCATTCACAAGGTACCAAGTTGGGGTATGAGAAGAGAGTCAATCATGATTTGGTTGTTCCAAAAGTGAGTTTCCAGAATCAATACATCACATTAAAGAAAAAATATCTGGAATACTTCATGAATAACTGGGGAGAATCAACTGATCCTAGAAAGCATGTATTTGAGGATATTGCTATAGCTGCATTTGTCATTGAATATTGGAAGTTGAACAATTTTGATCCCAATAGTTTTGAATTTAGAGATTTGGGATGTGGTAATGGGTTGTTGGTGTATATATTAATGCAAGAGGGTTACAAGGGAAAGGGAATTGATGCTCGAGCCAGAAAATCATGGAAGTTATATCCTGAAGATGTTCAAAAGAACTTGTTGGAACAAATTATCGTGCCGAGAATCTTATTGGAACCACATCCTTCTGCAGCTAAGCTTATATCAACAGATGATAACGTTCCGATACACAACACATTACTCAAATCGAATCAAATCTGCACAACCAACGAGTTCCCTGAAAATACATTCATCATAGGAAACCATTCAGATGAGCTATCATGTTGGATACCATTATTGGGATTCCCATTCATTGTTATCCCATGTTGTTCCTTTGGTTTAGATGGAGTAAGGAAGAGATTCCCACCAAGAAAGAATGTGATACATGTAACGCCACCTTCTACGTACAAAGCATTGGTTGATCACGTTGAAGATATTGCTGTTATGAATGGATGGAAGGTGGAGAAGGAGATGTTGCGTATTCCAAGTACGAGGAACGCAGCCATCATGGGTTGTCAAAAGATCCCAGCCATGAAACAGGAACCTGAAGAGATTGCCAAATTGCGTGTCTTTGATATAATTGCATTAGAGGGAGGAGCAAACGGTTGGGTTGAGAATTGTATCAACTTGATGAAGAAAGATCCTAGAAGTCATTAGAGATTAGACGATAACATATATAGATAGATAGATAGAGAATAAGTCATGTGTATATATAAAAGACCACACATTCTTTTTTTGCAGTAAATTCAAAAATAATCACGACATTTGTCGTATTTCGAAAGGACATTGAAAGGAGGCGTTATTTTATTATATTTTTTTTTTTTTTTCTGTTCGACATTTGACAAAATGAGAGTGGTTCACAATGGAATTAATTTTGTATGAGATTAGGTATTTGAAGTGTTGTCAGTAATTCGTTTGAACTTCTCAGTACTACTCGATTTCACCGTATTCACCAATAGTACAAGATTTAGCGGACTATGACTGGATCATCTTCTCAGTATGTATATATTTCCCAGATTAACTACTACCTGAGTTGAAATATTCTTTTCTTATTTTTGGATTTGTTTTACTAACTCCGCATTAGATTCCAACAACTCGAAAAATTGGGTGAAGGTACTTATGCCACCGTGTATAAAGGTAGAAACAGAGCTACCGGTGCCTTGGTCGCCTTGAAAGAAATCAGTCTAGATTCAGAAGAGGGTACTCCATCGACTGCTATCAGAGAAATTTCTTTGATGAAGGAGTTGGACCACGAGAATATTGTTACCTTGTATGACGTGATTCACACGGAAAATAAATTGACTTTGGTTTTTGAATACATGGACAAAGACTTGAAGAAGTATATGGAAGTTCATGGACAACAAGGGGCTTTGGATTTGAAGATAGTCAAATCGTTTATGTTTCAGTTATTGAAAGGGATAATGTTTTGTCATGATAATAGAGTTTTACACCGTGATTTAAAACCACAAAACTTGTTGATCAATAATAAAGGTGAGTTGAAGTTAGGTGATTTTGGGTTGGCCCGTGCGTTTGGTATCCCATTCAATACTTTTTCTAATGAAGTTGTCACTTTATGGTACAGAGCTCCAGACGTTTTATTAGGATCCAGAGCCTACACCACTTCAATCGATATTTGGTCTGCTGGGTGTATTTTTGCTGAAATGTGTACTGGTAAACCATTATTCCCAGGTACTGCAAATGAAGATCAATTGATTAAAATATTCAGATTAATGGGTACACCTAACGAAAGAACTTGGCCAGGAATAAGTCAATATACTAATTTCAAGAATAATTGGCAAATTTTTGTTCCTCAGGATTTAAGATTGATTGTTCCAAACCTTGATTCCATGGGGTTGAATTTGTTACAGAGTTTGTTGCAAATGAGACCAGAGTCAAGAATTACTGCTAGACAGGCATTGCAACATCCATGGTTCCATGAAATAACCATGCCTAATCCTGTGCCACATCATTTGAGTGACCCATACCAGCAACAACAACAACAGCAACAGCAACAACAACAACATCCTCATCACCAACCTATAATCGATCAACAATATTAGAGATATATAACTAACTATACAAACGAATCAAAGAAATTCCTTCAATAAATAAAAATATACACTAATAAAATATTTGCAATGTAGAAGGACTTTATTGTCTATACGAATCTATGTAGAATATCGTAATCTGGGGTATCATCAAACTCACGCAACAAGTCTGTTATATGAATATTTTTTAACTCCATGGCAGTTGTCCATATTTGTCGTTTATCGTACGTGCTGGGATCATGGTCGAAAAAATATTGCAATAATCTAGCCATTGTTTTTGCTATGACATTCGGGAAACTCTTACCTTGATTGGACTTTGACACGGAATAATCCTTAGCGATACAAGAGTTATAAAGTCTGAACAACTGCGATAAAGCCTCTGTGAATTTATTCTGACCATCATTATGGGCAATGACTATGTCAATAATTTCATTCAACCGTGGCCAATACGCTGTGGGGAAATCATCAGGGGATTCTAATATTCTTAATATTTCAAACATGATGGCCAGGCCATCGACTGTGCCAAACTCGTAAAACTCAGTAAGAAATTTCAACATTTCGTAGTGTCTTTCGGAATATATACTTTTAGTGAAATATTGGTGAGGTATTTTTGCTCTTCCAAATGCCCGTTTCTCCACTGCTTCAAAACCTTGATTAAATACAATATATCCATCCTTGAATTTAATATATTGTTCACTGATTGACCAGAAGAATCCTTCCGTTGGGAAATTCTCATCATCATAATATTTGATTTCGGGGTTTAGTTCATCTTCTGGCTCATCAGTAACTGATTCGACTATATAGTTCAAGCTATCATATGTCCTCCTCAAAGGTGGAAGTTCCTCATTGGTTATCGTTAATTCTGCTGTGGCATTTCGTAGATTGTCACCTAGTTCTTTAAATTTGAGTCGTAAAAATTTGAGTCTCAGTTTTTGTAGTAGTAATATTTCCAGTTTGGATTTTATTGGCATATTGTCATTCTTATTGTTCCTGTATTTCCGTTGACTCAATGTCTTTAGAAGATGGGAGGATATGAACTTAAAAGCTAGGATATCCTCCAGAAGGACATCTTGGGATGAACTGAACATAGACAAGGTGGTTCTAATGATGTTTAAATTCTCTTCTAGTCTCTTGAAATGGTTGCTCTGATTGAAATCAGCAAACCTCTCTTGAATGCTCTTTGACTGGTTGGTGTAGTATTCGAGTTTCTTGTCAATGGTGCTCATCTCGATCCTTTCATTTAGATCATAATGAAAATACTTATTCACCATGCTTTCAAAGACAGTAAAGTTATACCATGATTCGGGAGTATTGCAATTACCATTAAAATAAAGTATCGAATACAACCTTCTATTCACTAAAGGTAGCATATTATCATGAGGTCCTATGTAAACAAAGATCTTGTGTATTATTTCAATCGGTAATGAGTCCAACCTGAGATTTTCTAGATGTATTTGTGATGATGATGGTAGTAGTGGTGGTGGTTGAAGTTGAAGCTGCTCTTTCAATCCTGTGATTTTCCTCACTTTGGAAGGTTTTATAGGTGAGGGAGAACCATTTCTTTTATTCTTCTTTTTTGTTAAAGATTTACCTGGGCTGATAAATCCCATTTCATAATATTACCTTCTAGCAAGAAGGAAAGGGTTCCGGAGAATTCCTTTTTTTTTTTTTAACTCCAGAATTACTTAGTCGCGATGAAGGAAAATATATTTTGCAGAGGCTACCAAGCACAGTGCAAGTTCTACCCAAGTACTACCAAACCACAACCTATATCTACAATAATGACAATCAAACATCTAAACGAAAATAAATATCAAATTGCTTTCTGCAAATAAAAACTATAGAAGAAGAAAATCAAAACAAATTAGAAAAAAAAAAATAATACTAGAAACTAAATATCATACAATGTTCATCTCAAATGAAGTTATCGTTTTTTTTTTTTCGGTAATTGTTTTTTTCAAATCTAAACTTTAGCTTTGGTGTCTTTGAATTGATCTTCAGTGACACCCTTACCCATAGCAGCAGTAGAAGTAACACCACCACTGACCATTCTCAACATACCATCAATGTAGTTAGCACCAGACCATTTTTGATGTTTGACAACTTCAACACCTTTTTCAATTTCTGGTTGTTGGACGCTTTGACCATAAGCTCTCATACCAATTTGAGAGTATTGGTTAGCAAAGTCATCAACAGCCAAAGCAGTAGTATGCAAACCGGCCAAGGTGATGAATTGCCAGACGTAACCCAATTGACCCAATCTCTTGATATAAGTTTCTTGTTCATTAGCTGGCATAGCTTTGTTCCAGTTGAAAGATGGAGACAAGTTGTAAGCCAACCATTGGTCTGGAACAGCAGCCTTGACACCGTCAGCAAATTCTTTAGCTTGGTTGTAGTCTGGCAAAGCGGATTCCATCCAGATTAAATCGGCGTATGGAGCAAAAGCTCTACCTCTCATGACAGCACATTGGGTACCACCTTGGTATCTGTAGTAACCTTCTCTGGCTCTGGCAACATCCCAGTTGAAGTAGATGTCTTTACCAGTTAATTCCTTGGCCAATCTCTTAGCTTCTTTGTGGGAGGTGTGGGATAATGGGTTGACCTTGTCGGTGAATTGTTTGATCAAAGCTTCTTTGTTGGAGTAGTTACCAGCTTTGATTTCGTCAATGACAGCTTCGTGGAACAATTTCAAGCCAGCTTTCTTGGTCCATTCGGTTTCAATAGCAGCTAATTCATCACCGTAGATACCTTTAGCTTCAGCAGCGGACATCAAGGCAGCCAAGTCACCGGATTCTGGGTTGGTAGAACCGATGATGAAGTAGTGGTCTCTGTGATCAATGGTAGAGGTGATCAAAGTAGCAGCTTCGGAATCGGTTCTGGCAACAGCCAACAAGTTAGAACCAAAGATATCAGCAGAAGCTCTGATAGCAACCAATCTGTTGATGTGTTCTTGGACTGGAACCAAGACTTTACCGGCCATGTGACCACACTTCTTGGTACCTGGAGCTTGATCTTCAATATGGATACCAGCAGCACCTCTTTCAATAAACAATTTGGTCAATTTGATGATAGCAGTAATACCACCGTGACCAGTATCGGCATCAGCAATGATTGGTCTTAAGAAGTCAATGTATGGAGAGTTGGCTCTTTCTTCCTTGGTCATGTTCAATCTTTCTTCTCTTTGCTTTCTGTCGTGGAACAATTGAGCAAACCACAAGTGTTCAACCTTGTTTGGAACGGTATCCATAGGGTAATCAGCTAAATCTGGAGATGGTTCGTTAGAAGTAGAAGCAGTAGAAGAACATTGCCATCCGGAAACGTAGATGGAGTCCAAGTATTTAGCCATTTGAGCAACATGGATTGGGTCTAAAGCACCGAAAGTGAAGGAAGCAGTCTTGTCAGCATCGTGTTTTTCCAACAATTTGAACAATTTATCAGATTGTTGGGAAGATGGGTAGTTGATCTTCAAGGTACCTCTCTTCTTAGCAATATCTTCAGCAGAATAGATTCTCTTGGTCTTTCTCCATCTTGGTTCAGACCACCATTTTTTGATTTCAGCAACTTCTTTTTGGAAGTCGGCGTCTTCTTGGTTAATGTCGATTTTGGTATAAGCCATGGTTGTAGTAGTAATAAGTTCTAGTTGTTGAACAAATAACAATTAAGAAAAAAATATATAAAGATATAAGGAAAAAAAATATATATAAAATAAGAGGAAAAATTTTTAAAAAGACAGGGGGAAGAAGGGAAAACTGCTGATATTTATACAAAACTATAGTTATGAAATTTTGAAATTAGTAAAACTCATTTTTCCTTTTATTTTACTAAAATGCAAGGTGATATTATGTATGTGTGTGAGTGATGAAAAAAAAAAATAAAAAGAATTTCACACTACATTAATTATTAGGAGTCATTTTCCCCAGATTTTTTTCTTCTGTGGTTTCCACTGATCCTGAATTCGACGCAGTATTTTTTTTTGCTGAATATCCTCGGATAGATGGAATATAATTAAAACGAACAAAAAAAGAAAAAATATAATAATGTAAATTCCATTTCTCCCCTAGCAAGTGTACGTTGGGGAAAGAGGATGTCTACCATCAAACGTCTGTCATGAGTAAGTAGTCAACTAGTTAGTCGACCAGCTATCTTACTGGGAACGTGTTCATTAGTAATGTTGTACAATAAGGACAGTTGGCGAAACAAAATATCATATGAACAAAGGGAAATACCCATAACCACGAAAAAAAAAGGCCGGTTCCGAAATCGAAAAATTGCGGCCAACTCCGAGGCTCAAGCTTAAAAAAAGAAAAATTAGACGTGATAAAAAAATATAAAACACCGTCGCATAATACCCAATTAGGCAAGTTTTCTTGGACGATGAATTTTTTTCCCGTTAATTTCTCTTTATTCTTGTTTTTGTACTTTTGTATTTCACTATGTATTTTAGGGTCGAATGGAAGCAGTGAATTGAGGGAGATGACATTTCGAATCTACAATCTTAAATAGACTGTTATATCTTTACAAAAAGTGGAACATCAATCTCTACATCTTTTCGAACTAAGATAGGAACATCCCTTGCAAATTAAATTATCTTTCAAGTTGTACGTTTTATTTTTTTTTTAGTGTCCGGGGGAATGTTAGACCGCCCCTATACCTCCGACATTTGGTTTTGTGTAGTTTTGTGTGATTTTGGTGATTCACAGTCATCGTGATGTAATGTTTGACTATCTATCTTCTCGGAGAGATACGATCCTTCTAGGAGTTAGACGGGAATCCCCTTTTTTAGAGTGCTTACTTTTACTTTTACTTTTTAATTCTATTATTGCATCTCGGAGTTTTTTCTTTTTTGTTTCATTTCATTTCCTATACATCTAAATCTTCAACTTTACTTCTTGGATTTTTTGACCTTATCGTTTGATTCTGACTTCTTTCTTTTCCTCACTGAAGAAGACAAGTCGTTCACAGCTGGTTTGTCAGTCTTCTTTTTGACCATTGATTGAAGATTATTAATTAGAGCAGCACCCACATTCAGGTTGCTACCACTACCACCTTCGGATGCCTCCTCCCCTAATATACCTTTTATAATGTCCAATTGTTGATTCTTGATATCTTCGGAAGGATCCTTTAACAATTCACGATATTTCTCTTTTATTTCATCAATCATCTCCTGGTTATCCTGTTTCTTTGCATCATCTGTTTCTGCAGCATTTCTTCTTTCTAATGCTTCAATGGCTAATTTCATTTGCTCGGCAGCTTTCTTTCTCAGTTCCTTATCTTCTGATTGGAATTCCAATGCCAACGACAATTTATAATGTGCCTCAGGTATCAAGGACGAAGTATCAGGGTACAACTCCAATCTCAATTCTAGACTCTTTTTCAAATCCTCTGCTGCCTGGTTGAAATTTTCAGCTTCTAATGAAACTTCTCCCAATATATCGTATGTTTCTGCCAACTTCCTTAATGTTGCGATATACT
This sequence comes from Candida tetrigidarum, assembly GCA_030557055.1. Taxonomy (NCBI): domain Eukaryota; kingdom Fungi; phylum Ascomycota; class Pichiomycetes; order Serinales; family Debaryomycetaceae; genus Candida; species Candida tetrigidarum. Next base: position 49,466 of record JAKTVF010000060.1, read on the forward strand.
CATTATCGGTTTCTTCAGTGTCGTTCGATAAATATGGCGGTTTCAAGTCACCTTTATCTAATGATTTGACCTTGTTTTCAAATAAAGATCTAGCCAAGTCCAATAACTCCCAAGCAATTTCAAAATCGCTTTGGTTTTCTTCATCTTCTGTGGCTCCTTGACCTTCTCCTTCAGCTAATTGAGGCTGTTCTTCTTCTTCTCCTTGTTGTTGTTCTTCTTCGTCGCCATCAGCGTAGAATTGGAATTTATCATCGTCTTCTTCTTGTTCCTTGTCTTCATCATCTTCTGCATTGTCATTGTCTTTCTTTGTACCACTCTTTCCTTCCTCAGCATCTTGACCAGAAGACGGATTTGCACCAAATACTTCTGACTTGCTAACACCACTTTGGAAGACCGCTTTTCCGTACAATAACAATAAATCACCATCTTCGTTACCATCGTGGGATTCGGAGAATTTCTCACACGCTTCACCGTATTTCTCAGCAGCAAGGTCAAAATCCTTAGCTGAGTATGCTCTAGAACCTTCTGATATCAATTGGGATATCTCCGTTGAGTATGTAGTCATCTGTCAAATGTTGTTGTTTTAGTTAATTGATGGTTGTTTGCCTTGTATTCTTTTTTGTTGTTGTTTTTTCTTTGCTTTTTCATCAGTGAAGAAGTTTTTAGAACAAAAAAAAAAATAAATGTCTGAATTTGATGGACGCGACACTGTGCGGCTCTGATTGAAATTACTGTATATGGCAAGAAGTAAGTAATAGATGGTTCGTGAAGATATTATAACAATCGATAAATATTGATGCCTTCTAGAGGGTTATAAACATGGTTTCTAGGAAGAAGAGATTGTTTAAAATTGGTTTGGGTTTTAATATTAAAAAAAATTACGTTTTCTTGAAGAATTGGTATAAACCTAGAACGAAATCTTTTCTCGCTTCAATGACGTCAACTAAATAAATAATCAAGGACAAATATTAATACATGTATTGTTCTAAAAATAGGGTCTATATATCTATTTCCCTTTCTAAGAAAGAGATATGGAAATCTCTGGATGCGAGAATACCTTTTTCGAATATGCCATCATCAGTTTCCAGATTTTCAGTAACTGTGACAAGAACATCGGATCGTGACGCTGGCACAAATGAACACTTCTTCACATAATACTCGATCAAACCATGCTCTTTAATCACGTCTGCATGGAGGATGATTTTCTTGTAGTCTTGCAACACTCCTACGTGTGACAACTTGTTAAATATTGTCGAATCCAACAAACATTTGTCAATAACAAAGTTCAAGAAAACTGGTGCTGTGTTTCTCATGAATGACGTGAATGCAGTCAATTCAAATTCTTTTACTCCAGGTTTGATGTGATCACCATGAAATGTCCGTAAACCCACACTAGCAATACATCTGTTTAAGATATCGTCAGTAAACTCAAAATCCTCATCTGCAAACTTAATACTAGCTTTGGAAACTTGACTGAGATCAAACACCGAATAATAGCGTTCTGGAATGTCATTATCAAACGCCTGGTGTATGTCCGTTGGCACCTTAGTCAAGTCTCTTTGGTACCCATCCTTGGTAAACAAATCTTCAAACACTTCTGTTTTTCCTAATAATATATAAATACAAATCTCGTCCTTCAATCCAATTGCCAAATCCAGCAAAATCGATTCATTGTTCTTTATTCTTGGCGATTCAATAATTCCAAACTTAAATCGGGGTTTATTGTATGATGCATTGATGAGGTTCAGAAAGTTCTGGAATCTAGACGACGGTCCTTTCTTATGAATCCAGGAATAAGGTAATGCAATTACTTCAAATGACATGAGTATGGAGAGTGATAATGAACTGATGGCACTTTATATGACTAAATTTGAACTGCAAAAACTAAAAGTCAACTTCGGAAAAAAAAAAACCAAAAGAAAAAAATAAATTGGTTCGCGATATGATCGCTTTAATAATCACATAGGTCGGCTCTATGACTCAAAAAAAAAAAAAAAATCAATAATCCTAGATTATGACGCATAATAGATCACAATAGTTTGGTCTGCGAGGATAAATGGCTATATAATGACTCACACCAATAAAAGAGAAGAACCAGATTCACAACTTCCTCCTTGATTTTATTCCCGAAATCATGATAAGCAAATAAAAGCTTCTAAACAAATTAGTAGTTCCTTATATACAGTCGAAACCTAAACGATCGTTCCTCTCTACTCGTTTGGATCCGTGGTTTGTTACTAACGCCTACACATACGTAACAAAAACCTCTTTCTTGTATCCTTAGAAGTTCCTGTACTCCTGTTTGGTTCTTGGCAGGAATTTCAAATGTCATTGTTTAGGTGCTTCTTTGTTTTGAACGCAATCTGTTGCCAACTACAACTACTACAAAACAAAACAAAACAATCGATCGCAACCTTCAGAATACAACAAACCAAATGATCCATAACCAACAAGTACACAAACGTGGGTATAAGGAGTGTAGGCGTTATCCAATATCTAAACGATCAAAGAAGGTGTACAAGAAATAAAAACACACATACCAAGACGTGATAGTTCTGTTTTTTGTTTTTGAAACACGTATAGACGTGTAGTAAACGACTACAAAATTGCCCAAAATCCCAAAATTGTAAACAATTGATATGTAACTTGATTTATTGTTTGGAACTTCTCCGATGATGGGATTCCTTTCGAAATGATTGTGTAGGAGAAGTACAATCCCAAGATGGATAAGGAGCAACAAGCAAAAACAATTACATTCCCATAGAGTAGTAAAGTTGCCATGTCAAAAAAAAAAAGTGGTGAAATGGGCTCAACATTCATACAATAATAGTTAGTAATAAATTTCCTTCATAACCATTATAGTAGACAGACTTAGACAGCACCATATATTTATATTCACTGCTAAAAGTTATTATCTCCGTCTCAGGTCACCACATCCACGTCAACCCATCTGTAGCCGTCTTGATTAGTTACTTGCCACCCTGCATTAATATATATATATATATAAATTTGTAAAGAAAAACATAGCCTAATCTTAGTAAGGCACTGAGTAAGCAGTATAAAAAGTGGTTAGTAAAAAATAATATAAAATCCGACCTCTCATCATCTGGCATTTCTTGCATTTCCGAAGTTTTCGTATGGCGCACCACACACACATAGACATAGACATAGACACTACCATAACCCAAAAAAAAAAAAAATTACTTCTTTTTTTAAATCGCATGATTTCTATTTTGTGTCATTATCCCACTTTAACAGGCAATTGAGGTTACAATACAACTTAGAATAGTATGGCCACAATTTGGTTTTTTTTTTCCTTTATTTTTTTTATTATGTACGGATTTCGCAATTTATACCCAAAATTTAAAATCATTATAAATAATACCCCTAACTCCACCTCTCTCCATTTTTTTTTTTAATTTTTTTTTTAAAACTAATATATAAACACCTTTTCTTCCCGTCTTAGCTATTGCTTATTAAAAACAAGTTCAATTTCAAAGTTATTATTATAGTCCTATTCCACAGATGTATCCAATGTATATAAAACCAACTCCGTTCCACTCCAGATCTTCTGCTGCTTTACTATTAGGTTACTTGGCCATCTCAACCACACTCCCATTTTTATTATCCTACAAAGAAACAAGCACATCCAGTGACAGCAGCATAAAGGGAACAATATCGGCTAGATCCTTGTTCACGAAGATATGATGATTTTCCGTTCCTTTCTTCTTGAAGCATCCTCCGAGTGTGCTTCTTTTTCCGGTTCGTAATATTTGTTTTTCTTTTTTGGGGTATATTTTTGTTTGGTCATTAGGTTAGATGTGACTACGTCTTTCATTACTTTTCTTATTTTCTTTATCAATATAATAGTTGTTAAGCAAACTGTTCAGAGTTGGCTAAGAGAAGTACTGATTCTTGGTCTCTTTTTATTAAAAAAAAGATTAGGATTTGCATATTTTATTTTTATTTGTGGTTTTGGTGTTGTTTATTTTTCTTTTTCATTATTACTTGAGTTTTTACAGAACCATATAACTATTTACTTTTTTCTTAGATTGATTTATTCATATTCATAAAAATACATGATTTTGTTCTATATAATAATCACATCATATGTCGTTTGCACTTCTTGTTCCATAGTTATTAAAAAAAAAATAAATCAATGTACTGAGCATGCCGACCCGACCCGAAACTAATTGTGGAAACTCCGTCGGTAATTCCATATACCCAACTGAACTACCCCCTAACCACAATTAATGTTGCGCAATCCCCCTAATGGATTAGAATACATTCTCATGTCCTCTTGCTCATTGGCTGAATCATGGGTGATAAACAATAGTGGTGATCTGCAATTGTTACTAAGTTGCAAAGGGAGTTGATTTTGTGGCTATAGGGAACCGCGAGTATCAACAACGAGCAAGTGTATAATATTGCCATGGTAATACCATTGTATTGTAAATACCAAGTTTTCTTGGTTTAGTTTCATGCATTCAAGTATTCTCTACTGATAAAATTCCCCATGCTAATCAGATTGATCAGTACAATAAGTAATGTATATAACCCCACATGAGTTTTCCCCACCTATCCGAAGATAAGTCGCCCCCCCTTTTTTTTTAATTAGCAGAATGAGGAGAATCATTCCACAATACATCTACCATGTGCATAACTTGACCTTTGTTCATTTATTGCCTGGTTACTATTTACATGTTTATTGTGAAAAATAAAACAATACTTATTTATCTATCTGTCTACTTACTTGCCCCCCTTGGCTGCTTCTTTTTTCCAAGGAGCATCTTTGAAGATAGTCTTGATATCCTGTAACCCATTAACAATGTTGAACATTGATTGTCTTTGTTGGAGACTCAAATCTGGGTTGAGGTTGATGTTGTGAAGGGTTTTGCTAGCCAATTCGGTCTTCTCACCTTCGATTTCCAAATCCTTCTTTTGACCCAAGGCGATGGTTTGTATTCTTTCCTTCAAAATTTCTTGATTTGGTTCTATTGTCCAGTTTTTCTGCAATATAAACTTGTTTATTTTTTTATCAAAAGCTTGTGCAATAACATCTTTAGGCAACTTGTAAGGATATTTAGAGTCATCCAAAGTTAACTTTGCGATGGAAGCCAATCTACCAGTAACTGTAGAGTTGATACTTGGAACTTTACCGTAGAAGAAATGTTCAGCACTAATCTTTGGAGACAAGGATGCAGTAGTCAATTCTTTGGAATGGATTGGTTTAGCAATAGCGTCTTTCTGAGGTTTGGTTCTAGAGTCATTTCCTACTTTTCTTGGAGAAGACTTTCTAAATGACGATCCATTAGTTCTACTACTTCCTTTATCGACGCGTGGGGCGAATCCTGGTTCTCGGTGACCGTTTCTTTTCGGATTGAACGATGGAACGTGTCTGTCACTAGTTTCAAAACTTCTTCTTGGTCTGGCGTTAAACAATTCTCGATTACTCGCGTCTTGGTTCTCATGGAAACGGGAACGAAAGGACTGCTTTTCGTCTTTAGATTGTTTTTGATCTTCGGCGACAGTTTTTTCTTGTTGGGTTTGACCTTGACCTTGACCTTGAGCTTGGTTTTGTTGTGAACCGTTTTCGCTTGCAGTTCTTTTAGGAAGCTGTCTAGCTGATGCAGTATTTTGGCGTCTAACATTGTTGAGTCTATTACGGTTTTTTTGAACTTGTTGCTTCAAGTTTTCACTCTCTTTCTTTTTCATTTCAGCAGCTTGCTTGGTAACTATATCGATTCTCTTGAAAAGGTCACTAATGTTCAACTCATTATTACCATTTTTATTTGTAGAGTTGAATCTGACAAATTGGCTTCTAGATCCAACAACTAATACTCTTTTTGCAGTGGAACCTAACATAATGCCCGGTGGATCTTAGTGATAGCGCAGACGTGAGGACTGGATATTGCTGAAAAATTTTCTTCTCTATATTTTTATAATTTTTTTTTTCTCTGGTCTCTTTTTCTTCCCTTGATTGATCGCGATTCTAACAAATTGCAGACACTATTTGTTAACTAGTTGAACGCATCCTACCACCACCACAACTCATGTAGTTTCTACATGCTGGAGGACATAATTACATGTAAATCTCTCATAATTAGATCACAAATCGGTAGATCCATGTTATCTCTTTCGTTTCTTTAAAAACACTTGGAGTAAGTGCAACCTCTATTCCCCTCTCCACACCCATTTCACTAGTAGAAAGTAAATCCACATAGTTGCAGCAATTGACCGATTTCTACTACATCTTCATTAACACACGGTTCTTTCCCAGTCCTATATACATATATACTTCACTGTCGTTATGTACCATATCCACCCAACCGGGGTATATCCGGCGTCGTTTAAGATTTTTACTTTGTGGGAAACACAATATTCGTGCACGTGACTCAATTTTCTGTTATCCAATCAGATCGCGAGCGAGGAATGTGCTCGGTGAAGTGCCAATGAAAATTGAGAACCAGACACACTGGCGCACACAAAATTTTTCCTTCGTTTTCTTTTTTTTTTTCAACATAAAATTTATATAACTCCCTCTTCTTTTTTCCCTTTTTCTTCCTCTTCACAACTTCTATTTATCCCGAACACCAATAAAAAGAAGAAATTATAGAACAATGTTGTCAGCTCGTCCTATTTTACGTACTGCTGCTCGTTCAGCTGCTGTTGCTGCTAGATCATCATTAAGAGTTGTATGTATTCAATTTTTTTTATTATTATTTATTTGAAAAGCAGCATAATTGTTACCTGAAATTTGGAAAACAGTACTTTTACTGGGAGAATGTACCAAAAGGAATAAAAGAAAATAAACCAATTCAATATGAAACACGAAGAGTTTAATCAATTGGATTGAAATGGTAGGGACTAATACTACCATATTCGTTATTTTTTTCATCCGTCAATTGGATATTATCCCGTCCCATTATCAACAGACAACAATTGCCGATACTTTTGCATCACCAATAATAGCAAATAACGATAAAGAAAACAACAACTACTAACAGTATACACTTCTAGGCTCGTCCAACCTTATTAACTGCTCAAAGATTTGCCTCTGCCAAGGCTGCTCCAACTGAAGTTTCATCTATCTTGGAAGACAGAATCAGAGGTGTTTCTGATGAAGCTAACTTAAACGAAACCGGTAGAGTTTTATCCGTTGGGTATGTATACAAACATCAATTGAGTTGCATATAAGTTTTGTTGGAGTTACTTTCCCCTTTGCACCCTTCTGTTACCATGAAAAATTTTTGTCCAATTTTTATTGGCCCAACTTTTTTTTTTTGTGAGTGCGCGTGTACAATCCATACACACAAACACACATACAACATACAACGTACAACATACTACGTACTCACTACAAACGTATACAGATGGGATTGCACTGAGATGGAGAACACAACAAAGCATGCGTGTGTGCGTGACGCCGCAACACCTAACACCCAATAACAATCATACTAACGTTCTAAATATTCTAGTGATGGTATTGCTCGTATTTACGGTTTAAACAACATTCAAGCCGAAGAATTGGTTGAATTCTC
>JAKTVF010000061.1:0-56756 GCA_030557055.1 Candida tetrigidarum
GCAAAGTTGGGCAGAATGTATTTAAAAGGATTTGGTGTGAAGCAAGATGCCAAAAAGGCACAATATTATTTGAAGCTTGCTGTGAGCTTGCTGCCAACTGCTGAGGCATTAAACGATTTGGGTCGCATTGAAGAAGAAGGTTTATTGGGGGAAGCAAATTATACCAAGGCGGTGGAGTATTATACTGCCGCCATAAAGAAGCGATCTGGTGAAGCCAACAAGAATTTGTCAAAGTTGTTGATGAAGATTAGTGGGGGTGATCCGCATACTAGCGAACACATCAAAGATATCTACACGAGGATGAAAGATGCAGTTTACTATCATGACACCGAAGCGCTTTATTATGTTGGTGATTTTATACAGTCTGGTGTGACAAAAGCTGTGGAAGCCGGTAGCGATCCATCTTGCTCAACCACGATATCATACTACGGAGTCTTTGTAGAAAGATTGTCCCAATTCTACGCACCACATTTGAAATATGCATTTGAAGAATTAGTAGCAGGTAATTTCCAGAATGCCCTAATTGGGTACCTGATAGCAGCAGAGCAAGGATTTGAAGCAGCTCAAGTATCTGCTGCATATTTGCTCTTCCAGTTGCAACCTTTACAGTCTAAATTGAAACCAAAGACTTTCACTCCAGAAAGAGTAGAAATGGCTGTACTGTACCTTGACAGGGCATCCAAACAAGCAAACGTTGACGCGACTATCTTGTTGGGTGATATTTATTCCGGACAGCAGTCACAGATCACGCCAGATTTTGATCGTGCGTTCAATTATTATCAAATTGCATCCGACAGACACTCGTCACATGGATCATACAAGCTTGGAGAGATGTACGAATATGGTTATGGTCCTGTGAATGATTCAGTTGATTACTTCATGGCGAAACGCTACTACGATTCAAGTTTACAGTACAAAGAAAAATTTGATTATGAAAGAAGGGAGATCCATTCAAAGCTCACATACAGCAGATCACATATTGATTGGGCATTACTAAGACTAAGGTTTAAGTACTTGTTCAATAGAAAGGCATTTAAAGATCCCGGTAATTCAGATGGCGGATGGATAAGTGCGTTTAATAAGGTTGGCAAACGTGCGTCCAACGAGAGACAACAAAAGGAGGCTATTTCGAAGGCTGATGCTCATCATGAAGGTACCTCCTACAACGACGAGTATGTTGAAGATTACGATGTTGGTGATTATTTGGTGATTGCATTAACGTTTTCGTTTTTCATGGTGTTTTTTGTGCAGAATATCCTAAGACAAATTCGAAGGATGAGAGCTGGCCCTGGTAACAACAACAATGACGAGAATGAAAACAACAACAACAATAACAACAATAACAACGCTCAAAATGGATGGAATGGCAACCAATTCAATTTCAGACGCGGCAATTTTGAATTTCACTTTTTCGCTATATAGAATAATGATAACTACTGTATACACTTATATATATATACATCACAAGTGATGAGAAGATTTTTTTCAACCTGAAAGATCCTGAATGACATTTTTAAGCACTGGACGGTTTTTCAAAAACAATGCATCTTGGCTCGCTCTCTTCACCTTAACTGGAGATGATGGAAGACCTTGCTTTGGGATGTTGTACATTTTATCTGCTCCTACTGGAAGTGGGTAATACCAATTCTTATTTTCCAAGAAATCAATAAATGTTTTCGTTGTTTCTGTTGCCGATAAAGTAGACCTTGATCCTAGAATAATGAGCTTCGACTTGGCACGTGTTATTGCCACGTTCAACCGTCTCCAATCTTTCAACAAATCACCGGGGCTCTTTTTTTCGTTCGATTTCACAAGTGACATAATGATACACTCTTTGTCTCTTCCTTGAAACTGGTCCGCCGTAAGTACTTCTATATCTTTTCTTAACGAAAGATTCCATTTCAACAACAGTACTTGTCCCCGGTACACCGACATAACTCCAATCTGCGATTCTGCCACTCCAGCCTTCACCAAGGCACCAACAATCTGCTCAACTAATTTAGCCTCTACGTAGTTTTTTGTTGTCTCGCCACACATATCCTCCAAGGCAGGAAGATTGTCATGATCAAGGAATAAAACTTTATTACTGGGCAGGAAAATATGGTTCATCCATTGGGATTCAACAGCCAACGTTTTATCAATCTGTAAGCTGTGTAAAATGTTTGGTTCTGGGATTGTGAGCGACCGATTAGCAACTTCTTCTGAACCACATTTCAATCTTTTCCCGTATATCAAAATATTGGAAACTTCCATGATGTCTTGGCACATTCGATATTGATAAGTAAGTTCCACTAATGATTGTGGGTGTCTTTCTGATAACTTCATGAACAACGACTGCGATAATGCTTTTTTCACTCTGACATCCGGATGTTTCACCAAGGGGGGCAACTGGTAATGATCGCCTACCATGACAAACTTTTTTGCAAAACGCAATGGACCCAAGTTGATAGGGATTGAGATTTGTGACGCTTCATCTACGATACAGATATCAAATGAATTTCTCAAATCAAAGCAAATATCCGTAATCCCTAAACAAGTAGTGGCAATTACTTGCGGAGACATATATGTGTTGATATACTGATCATATGTCGTGATGGGTTCTACCACGCCTGGGATATACGAATGGATATCTTTGTGCACACGTAGGGGGTGACCAATTCTTAAAAAATCAACTCCCAAATCCTTGAGCTTCAACAAGATATTATCAACTGCAGAATTTGTGTGCGATGTAAGCAACACAGATTTACCCTGTGATACAAATATCCTGATGATCTCTGCTATCACGGTAGTTTTCCCAGTACCCGGCATACCCAAAATCAACGCGTAATCGTTCGTGCTAAACACTTTTTCCATGGCCACAATTTGGTCATCATTGAAATGATCTCTGTTTGGTATGTCCCACAGTGGTGAGTTAGTATATGTCGGTTTCTGATAATCAACCACCATCCTACGAGTCTTTGTAGCACCATCAGGTAAAAAAAGGTTCAAAACATTATACCTTGCTAGTCCTAGTCCATAAAAGATTTCATCCTTGTCAATTCTAAAAGTTTTTGCACTAGCGGTATCCTGAGTTGGAACCGGCCGTATAACACTTTGAAACACTTGGTTATTGCTTTTGTTATAATGCTTCATTTTAATGTCCGAGGTGATTATACGTCTTCTAGTGCTGATGGTGATAGAGCTTCGTGACAAATTTTTAATAGAACCATTTGTTATGGCAAACTGACCTGCTTCATCACTGATAATCACCCTGTCTCCAACACTAAATTGAGACCTCATCAAGTCACGTGCGTCAACCACTGCTTCCGCCTTCTTAAAAGTGTACTCAAATTGCAGCGGCGTCGACTTCTGCCCATGTGTCGTTGCATAAAGGAAATTTTTTGTGTCATTATCATTTGACTGAACTATCTGCATTGCATCAAAACACTTGCCCTGGTCTTGTCTAACCGAGCCACTCATTGTCCACAAATCCTTGATGGTTCTACTCAGGAGATCCTCTTCACAGGAGATGAGTTCGTCCCAAAACTTGAAATAATCTCTATAGATGTCATTCTCAAAGATATCTCTGGTGATAGCTTCATATTCATCTTGATCAATACCACATTCTTCTTTGGTTCCTTCCTCTGTCAAATGGTTTAGTGTCATACATGCAACCCTTACGTCACACCTTTCACACTCGGAGTTTTTAACCAATGGAGGCAACTTCAGATTCTCCTTGATATACTGGGAGAGCTTATTCCTAAGGATGATCAAGGAACGTAAATCAGAAATTCGAATATTGCATTTCTGGGTGATTTTTTCTTTCGTGTATACAAGCAAGTACGACCTGATCATGACATCATACCTATCTTGGAACAATAAGGCATATAAAGAGGCTTGTGCGTTATGGTACATGTAAGGTCTCCCAGTTTTAATTTCCATCGGAATCATAAATTTCCCATCGACATCGTTTCCTTCAAACCTAGCGGTTACGGTGGCATCGATTTTCCCCTTGATACCAAACATTGGGGATTTCACTTCTTCTTCAATATCAAGAGCTTCGTCAACAGCAAACTTGACGGGGTTTCTTTCTGATGTTTCCTCAATGTAACTGGCATCGCTGAAGGGTTTTTTGTAGTATCTTTTGAACCAAGTTTCAAGATATGGAAAATGCTTGACTACTTCTTCTCTTACATCTTCAACGGTCTTGCCAATACTAAAGATGCTAAAAAGATACTCCTGTAGTAACTCATCCAAAATTTTATCCATAAACTGAAGCGACCAATTCTCAGCACAAATACACTCTTGAAAAATAAAATGCACGATTTCTCCAACAACAATAGGTAGACTCAGAATTCTGGGGAACTTGTAGCGGGACAATATCACTGTCTTCCTTGGGCATCCAACTTGTTGAGCAATGCTTGTAGCCGAGATCAAGATATCGGGGTTCCAAACCAACAAGTTATGAGTATTGTCGACCAAGGATGGGTTGTCCTTATGTGTGACAATCACGTGGATAATATCATTCTTCTGTAGTTCCAACTCACAGTAATCTCCACGAACAATCAACCTCGACATTTTGTTCTTGGAATCAATGACATCGATTATAAATTGCTTTTCCTTGCGGGAGCCGAAATAATGCTCTGTTATGCCTTTGATCTTGTACCTGCGAACAGCAGGACGAGAATAAACCAATTCCTGCACATCCTCGTCATCTTCGACTATTGGAATTTTGTTGGAAATTTGTTTTTCGACATTTTTAATACCATTTTGGAATGTTTTACCAAATTTTGAAGACGAGGACATGGGGGCCTGTGTTGCCAACACCTCCATCAACTCCGAATCATCATCACTGAATGGATCGTCTGAGCCGGAAATGTCATCATCATTGTCATCATTGCCATAATTATTGGCCACATTAAGTTTGTCTGCAACTATAGTTTGTAATTCTCTATCAAACTTGTCCTGACTTTGCGTTTGAAGGGCTTCCACTAGATCATCGTCGTCCGAAAATGGATCTTCCGATGGTATGGTGACATTAGCGCCAGAATCATTCTCCTTTATCAGTGTGACCTTGTCTGTCAGTTCCTCCTCCGAGTCCCCTTCAAACTTATTGATCCACGAGTTCAAAGGGTTCTGAAACGACTCTGAAATTGCCAGACCCGTTTTCTTTGACCTGAAATCTTCTCCAGATTTAGCTCGTCGAGCTTGTGGGATATTATGATACTTGTTCTTGTTATCATTATGAAAGGGACTGATATCGGAACAGGATTTGCTTAAACCCGCTTTTGGTAATACGGAGGAATTGTCAAAAACCGAGCCATATTTATTCAACACGTCTGCAGTACGATCATCAACATTTTCTGCCTCAACATTGGGATGTATATTCTTCAATGGAGATGAAGGCAATCCAGAATACTGGGTTTTATCCCCATTGACACGTGTTTCCTGCTGACTATCGGGGCTCTCTTTCCACCTGATTCCATCAAAACTATCATCAGAATTTTCTTGCAAAAACGTCAACTCTTGTTGCTTTTGTGATTGCAACAGACTGGAATTACTTTTCTTTTTAATTTCTGAAACTGGCAGTATTTTAGAATAATGAGTGTTTGCATCTAGCTGTTGTATTGGAGGTCGTTGACTAGTTGTAGTAGCCTGTTTTTGAACAGGGTCGGTTAAATTATCCATAGGAAAATACTTGACTTTCTTCAGTCTTTTGACAGGTGCTATTGCTTCATTAGAACCTTTAACACGTTTTGAATTAGTCGATATACTATCTCCTGATCCCGGTTTACTCATGATTTTGGGAATTATAGTTTGGCATATGAACAATCAAATCACGGTGAACCTTTCCAGAACAAAAAAAAAAAAAAAAATAAATAAAAACAAAGAGAGATAATTTTGTAGAGTGGCGCGTTTAGTTGAAACTGCTAAAGAATGTTGACGAGATTATGAAGTTTGCATGTACAAATGTTGATATGAGGGACTATACTTGAAAGAGACAACAAAGAAGTGACGACTAGTATGAACCAGGTTAGACGTAACCTAATCAACAAATCTAATGCCTATGTTTGGTCCATCACGTGACCTCCGTTACAAAAGAAAAGATCCATATGAACCTTAGCTATACGTTGAATATCACGTAGATGGGAGGGGTGGTTGACTGATGAACGTGGCATTATCCTATTTTGTATGTTTTATGTACAATGGCATTTATCTGGGTATCGCTGTCGTTTATTGACCCTTTCATTAGTGCCACTAGCATCTATTGTTTGGTTTTGTCAAATCTAGTGCGATTGATGCTACCAAATACAAATATTACCTGCAGTCCCCCCATCTCTCATTTTTTTTTTATAATGATGAATCCGTCCTCATCGAAAAATTTTCATTGAATTTTTTGGGAAGACAAAAAGGAAAAAAAAAAAAAAAACTAAGAATTATCCTTATTTAGTTCAGTATATTATTACCTAGTTAGCACATCACCATCGTATTAACCAACTCATTCTAATAGATTCAAAATAAAGAAATACCTACTAATTCAGTATAACTTTGTTTCTATTTACTCCATCAAACACTAGAGATATCATATTTTTTTTTTACATAGAACCCACACGACAAGAACACACATAGATTACGATGGCTTACGTTTTAACAGAAACCGCTGCAGGTTATGCCTTATTAAAAGCTGCCGACAAAAAGATCCACAAATCAACTACTTTGATTGAAGACTTGAACACTGCTGAAAAAGTTGCTGAGCAATTTAAAATACACCGTTTTGAAAAATTCCAATCGGCAGCCAACGCTTTGGAAGAAGCTAATGCCATTATTGAAGGTAAAGTTTCTGAAAGCTTACAAAAATTGTTGGAAGAGTCTAAAAGCGACAAGAAGGCTACCTTGATTGTCTCCGAAACCAAATTGGGTAATGCTATTAACAAATTGGGATTAAACTTCCAAGTCGTCAGCGACGCAGCCTCATTGGACTTGCAAAGAGCTGTCAAACAATTTTTACCAGAATTATTGCCAGGTTTGGATGACTCTGCCTTGAAACAAATGTCATTGGGTTTGGCCCATTCTATTGGTCGTCATAAGTTGAAGTTTTCTGCCGATAAGGTCGATACCATGATTATCCAAGCTATTGCCTTGTTGGACGATTTGGATAAAGAAATAAACACCTATGCCATGAGATGTAAAGAATGGTACGGGTGGCACTTTCCAGAGTTGGCCAAGATGATCACCGACTCTGTTGCCTACGCTAGAATTATTTTAACCATGGGTGTTAGATCTAATGCTTCCGAAACTGATTTGTCCGAGATTTTACCAGAAGAAGTTGAAGAACAAGTTAAAACCGCTGCTGAAGTGTCTATGGGTACCGAAATCACTGAAGACGATTTGAGCAATATCAAGGCTTTGGCCGAACAAATTGTTGATTTTGCTGCATACAGAGAACAATTGTCCAACTACTTGTCATCCCGTATGAAAGCCATTGCTCCTAATTTGAGTGCCATTGTTGGTGATTTGGTTGGTGCTAGATTAATTGCCCATGCCGGTTCATTAACTTCTTTGGCCAAGGCTCCAGCTTCCACTGTCCAAATCTTGGGTGCTGAAAAAGCTTTGTTCAGAGCTTTGAAAACTAAACACGACACTCCAAAATATGGTTTAATTTACCATGCTTCCATCGTGGGTCAAGCCAGTGGTAAGAACAAGGGTAGAATCGCCAGAACTTTAGCTGCCAAGGCTTCTATTTCTTTAAGATACGATTGTTTCGACGAAGAAAGAGACGAATCTGATGATTTTGGATTGGAAAACAGAGCTAAGGTCGAAGGTAGATTGAGTCAATTGGAAGGACGTGATATGAGAACCACTTCTAAGGTTGTTAGAGAACAACCAAAGATTGACATAACTGAAGCTCGTGCATACAATGCTGATGCTGATGCCCCAACCACAGATTCCACTGCTGCTGCTGCTGCCACTGCTGATTCCGATGACGAAGAATCTGAAACTGAAGAAGTCGAAGAAAAGAAATCTAAGAAGGATAAGTTGAAGAAGGAAAAGAAAGAAAAGAAAGAAAAGAAAGACAAGAAGAAGGATAAAAAGAGAAAGAGAGATGACGACAGTGAAGAAGAAGCAGAAGAGGAATCGTCTTCCAAAAAACTGAAGAAGGACAAGAAAGAAAAGAAAGAAAAAAAGGACAAGAAAGATAAAAAGACAAAGAAGGAGAAGAAGTAGATCCATAATCTCTCCCCTCTTTCTTTCTTCCTTTTCATTTCAATCTTAAAAGTAAAGATGTTGCATTGTTTAATTGGTGTAGGTAAATATGTACAGTAGTATACTTTTTTTTTTAAAAAAAAATAAAGAAAAAAAAATCATTATAATTCTTTGATTCTTAGAAAAAAAAAAGAACCATAATAACACAATACCTATACATACACATAACGAGTGTGATTGGGGAATATCAATAACAAAATCAAACAAAAGCAAAAAAGAAAACAGGAGAAAGAAATATCAATCTAAGTCAGGCACGTCTCCCATTTCAATGTCGTTATCAGTACTTGGATTGGTGCTGTTTGTACTATTGGTTCCTCTAGATTGTGCGTCATTGTTTGGTGTCTGCGTACCCACTGGCACATTGTTGACACTCACTCTTCCGTTGTCATTAACAACCCTTAGTATACCATCGGCGTGTTGCATTTGATCAAATATGAGTTGCGCAATATTAGAACCTGAAGTACCGTTCCCACCGTCGCTATTATTAACACCCAAAGCTTGTGAAATCACATTTGCTATAGTTGCTCCAATACCACCTCCAGCATTAGTAGCGTTGGTCTCGATATGCACTCTGCGGTTCGTACCTTCACCACCAGGTTGTGTAGGTGGTCTAGTTTCAGTTTGGTTGTCAGAACTTTCTGGTCTCCTGGTACCAGACAGCCCTCTAGATCTGTTGATCTCAGTATTTCTATTAGTTTCCTCGTTCCTTGATTCCCTACTAGTCGTAGCTGTAGTCGAACCTGAAGCTGTACCGGCAGTACCCGCATTATTGTTTGTACCGCCTCTGGTTCTTGATCTAAAGAGTTCTGAAAAATTCACAGTGTTAGGAATGACTCTATTGAAATCAATCTCAAAAGAAGCTTCAGTTTCGTCATCACTAGGGTTTTCTGTATTCTGACGGCCTTCAGTTCTTCTTGTGAATGTTTCGACTGGACTAATGATCGAGGATTCCATCCCATTCATGGCAAGCAAATTTTGAGTAACTTCAGGTGTAAGGATGTTTGGACGTTGATTATTTGCGCCCATGGAAACCTCCCTCAAGGAAGAGTCTCGATATACTGGCATATAAGTGAAATCGTCCCTGTCAGAGTCTGGTCCCAAGGCTCTCAAGTGCGCCAAAATTCTTCTCACATCACTGAGTTGCTTTCGGATTTTCTGATCTGACATGCGTTGTTGGTACGCTCTCTTTTCTGTCAATGCAATTGCACTGCTCAATCTTTTCACAAACTGAGGCAATAACGTCTGTTTTTTGGTCTCTTTATACTGTTCTATCAAACGCTCGTCTTGAGGAAAACGGTTGGGCAAAATGTCGCCAACTGCGGTTTTCAACGCGGTGACATAGCTTTCCAACGCGATCAATGAGTTACCCATATACAAATGACAATATCCCAACTGCGTCCAGGCTGGGGTAAATACACGGTTCAAAACCAAGGCTGCATTCAAATCATCAATGGCCTCGGGGACACAGTTGAGACCAATGAATGCAATGGCACGGTTTGTGTAAAGTTGTGGGAAGTCAATATCACTCAAGATCGGCTTGACTTCCAATGCCTGGGTGTAAACTTTGATCGCTTGTGCATATGCCTGGTTAGCCATTAAGTTGTTGCCTAGTTCTCTCAATGCATTTAATGTGTTTCCCTGTTCATCCTTTCGTATTGCCAGGTCTACTGCTAATATCTCCAAGTGAGAATTAAGGACACGAACAAACGTATTCCACAATTTATGAAGCGAAACGGAAGGAGCTTGTTGGTTAGGATCAAAATATGTACAGGCATGATCACGTATACTAGTCAATGCATTATTTATATCCATTTCCTTAAAATACGCTGCCATGTAAGGATATAGATTTTCATCTAGCTCTTTGGAGGGATCAATAACCAAGGACGGATCTTGTTGCAATGCCTGTAATAATAATAAATGAAATTTCATATAAAGGCTATGTGGTTTAGGTCCCACGAGCCTATCTTTAGATAACCTTTCCCCGTTTACTATCTGGAGCAATTCTTCGGTACTTGTTGAAACAGGCACCTCGCCAAGTCCCAACTGTTTGCCGACCAATAGTTGTTCGATCAAATCGATTTTTGAGTATCTTACCGAGCCGTCCGCTTCATAAGGATAGTCATATTTATAGAGTTCACGCAACCTCTGGTCTAGTAGCAATTTCAACGATTCTAAATTATTTTTGGTGACCGAAGTTAGCATAGACGTTTCAGGATTCAAAGTCATGGATTGGGAATCCAACTTGTCGATTGCGTTCCTAACTTCACCACAGATGGCTAAATGAAAGAAATATTTAACAGCCGGATCATCTATTTCGATTTTAGTGAACGTCATAATAATACTGGGTAAGTTCGTTTTTTTTTTGGGGGTGGTAGTTTAATGTCGACAAATATCGGCACGGTTTTTTTTTTCTTTTTTTCTTTATTCTATTTTTTTTTTTTGGTTACAACTGTTGCCAATTATTAAATCGACTTCAAAGTATGGGATATTTTTTTTTTTTTTTTTCGCCTTCAAGGGATCTAGTTATTTTTGAAAAAGGAAATCTGAACTCCCCCAGTAAATTTCCAGTCGCTTTTACACATCCCCACACTATAAGAATAGAAAACACTTCCCAATGGCTCCTTCACAACAACTGCATAACTCCTCACTTGAAATTCCTTCCAATTTGTTGACTCCCGAAGGTTGTGTTTCATCGTCTCGAATCAGGGCATTTTTGAGGCGATCCCGGAATTTGACTGATGACACAATCAGACCTCATTTGAACGAAATTAAGAAAGCAGATTGTTCACTATATTTTCAAGATGAAATTGTTCCCCAATGGAAGTTACGTGGAGATATTATAGACTATTGCTCCAAATATTCACAGGAATTGAGACAACACACTTCGCAGGGCAAAACTATTGAAAATGTCACTACCTTGTCATACAAACTAGATAATGCCGCCGAAGTAACTGAAAAATTCGATCTCAGAACTGACCCCTACGCTTATAAGACGTATCAGAAGAAACTAGAGGAGCAATATGCTCAATGTGACGCTTTAGATAATTGGACGAAGAATGAAGCAACAGTAGAGAAAATTATCAGGGAACAGACAATTGAGGTATTAAACGATAAATGTTTCTACCAAGATTGGATGCAAGCCTTCAACAAAGCAGCATTTCCCAATAAACGGAATTAACACGATGTGTAACGATTAACCATGTAATGTGTATATAGCGGACATAGTATATATATCTATAATAGTATTAATGTAAAAAGTTCCATTCCCCCCACAAATGTAATAATGATATGAAGTGCAAAAACAAAACAAAAAAAAAAAAAAAAGTTAAAGTTAGAAGTTAAAATTACAATTATCAAGTCTATTGTCATTTATGATTGTGAACCGCTGCAGCTGCGGCATATGCAAGTTTAGACGATTGTTTCTGCTTAGGTGTGGAACTAGCACTGTTTGACAGCTTCTTTTTTGATTTAGATGATTGCTTCTTGGAATTGGATGACAGTTTCTTCTTTGATTTCTCAGACTTGACATCATAAATACTGTTATTAGAGGATGACGCACCTGATGCTGGTGACCTGACCTCCAAATTCTGCTCCAACGAAATTTCTCTCGCAATCAATAAACAGTCAATCCATCCATGGCTCGCTCCAATAACTACGTCGTGACCATTTTTATCCACCACCTTCAACATGTCGCCGCCAAGCTTATTTCTGGTTCTATCGCAGATTCTTTTCAAAAAGACTAAATCGCCGTTTTCTTTAACAAGTTCGATGATCAAATAACCAAATACTTTGTCACTTTCAGGGATAACATTGCCATCATCATCCACAATGTTCTCAAATTCATAGTCATACATCAGGTAATCCGACCCTTTGTTAGCCTTCAAATCAACCAACATCACATTCAACGATGCATCAATGAAAAATACTCTGGCCATATTAGAAACAACGGCAACAACAACTCTCGAATTCTCCTCAAGAATGCTTTTGTATTCCGTAGTTAATTTGTCAAGAACAGAATCATCCAACACTTCCGATGATGCATTGTCGAGATATTTATGACTCAACACCAGTTTAAGTAAAGTATCCATTTTTAATATCTTTTCGTCTGGTCTCAAAAGTTCAGATATTTCCTTGAACTTCACAATGTTTTCTTTCTTGGTAACTGGTTTAGGACCACCAATTCTAGGCGATTTAGAAGAAGCGCGTTGCATTTGTTGAACATGAGAGGGTGGAGGAGAAGGATGAGCTTGAGATTGATGAGCCACAGGAGGAGCATGTTGTTGTATTGGAGTTGCAGGTTTTGACGCAAATGCTGCGGCGCTGGCAGCAACATTTCGTGGCTGAGTTTGTTCGTGAACACGATACGCTTGTGATTGTTGATCTGATGGTTGGATTGGCATCTGTTGTTGCAGAACCCTAGGAGTGCCATTTGTGCCAGGGACTAAATGAGCAAAAGATGTATTGGTCCTTATATTGCTTCCCCGTTTCTTCTCTATTGGTGTTGGAGCTGGTTGTGGTTGTGATTGTGATTGTGGTTGTAATTGGGGTTGGCCTGTGGTTAGTTGCCTGCCTTGAGTGTTTCCATTTGTAGGTTGTGATGGTACAGAGGTAGCATTCATCGCCAGCGCATTTCTAATTTGATGATTCTGAAGTTGTTGTTGTTGTTGCTGCTGCTGTTGTTGTTGAATTCTGGGTGGTGAAGGAGGTCCTTGTGGTGCTACGGGATGTTGAATAATTGGAGTCTGCGTAAAATTATTATTGTATGCAATTGGATTATTAGATATTGGCACCTGTACGTTCTTCTTTATTGTGGTTGGAGGTTTGTATGATTTCTTTGCAGCTATAGAAGGGATGAATCCAAACTCAGAAGCTTGGATCTGTGACTGCAATTGGTGATAGGAATTAGACTTGCTGACGTTTCTATTTGTTCCATTTTTCACGGTTGGGATTGTTGGAAGAGGTTGTGAGACAGATCCGAATGGTTCGAAACGAGGAACTTTTCTATGCCAGACATAGTTTTGATCATCCCACGGGACTTCAGAAAACCATTTTGATCCCATTATTTGAGGAATTGTTATACGTTGTGATGGATCGATTATGAGAATTTGGTCGATAATTTGAATCACATCTGTAGGTAAAGGAGCTGCAGACTTGTAGGAGTACTCGAGGTTTATGATTTTCTCAAATGTCAAATACTCGGTATTGCCCTTAAACGGTGGCACACCATGAAAAAATTGATACAACATGCACCCTATTGCCCAGACATCTGATTCAAACCCACAAATGTTATACTTGAGTAATTCTGGAGACACATACTCCGCAGTACCAACAAAGGAACCCTTTCTGTCATTGTCCGATACTTCGGGTTGGTTTGCTTCAATCGAGTTGTAGTCAATGTTGTCGCCACTCGATGGATCATCATTGGAGCCTAGCAATTTGGCAGCACCAAAATCAGTGATTTTCAAATTAAAATCGTGACCAACAAGAATATTTTCTGGCTTCAAGTCTCTATGAATGACACCTTTCAGATGAATAAATTTCACGGCATCAACTATTTGACACATGTAGAACTTCAGTACAGGTTCCGATAGTGATCCAAATTTCCTAATGATCGATAATAGTTCGCCGTATTCTGCGAAATCAAGCACAAAGAATAAACTGCTTTCATCTTGGAATGTGTAGTATAGTTGAACAATACCCGGGTGTTGTTGTCCTAACCTGTTTAATGTAGTTTTTTCTATGTTTACATATTTGATTTTGTTTTCTTTGACAATATGTCGCTTCGATAATACTTTGATGGCGTAGGTTCTATTGGTGTACTTATCCAAGGCAGAAAACACCGTAGAATAAGATCCTTCTCCTATTTTTGCACCAAATTGATAATCTCTAACAGTTCTTCGTTTCAAAGCTTGCTGCTGTGAATATTGTGCTTGTGCTTGTTGTGCTTGTTGTTGTTGCTGGGTCGAGGATGGGTTGATCGACAAGTTCTGTAGGTTATCTAATCCGGACATCTTTATATCATCTATTAAAGTAAGAACTGTTCTGCCAATATAAATACAGAAGACGGCAAGCTATGGGAATCTTGAGCACGAGAGATTTCCGACACCAAAAAGAGCGAAAGAACGAAGGTTATTTTTGTTTGACCTGTGTTTGTTGATTTTTTTTTGTGAGAATCCCAAAAGAAGAAACTAAAAAACAAAATACAAAAGAAAAAAAAAACAAACAAACCAAGAGAGCGAGCAAGAGAGAGTGAGAGTGAAAGAGAAGGACAAAAGAAAAAAAAATAACTCAAGGAATTGCTGTTACTCCAACCAAAATGTAAATCACAATGGCAGTAATAAAGAAAATAAAGAAATAAGTGTCGATAGACCCAAAATTCTCATTTAGGACAAAAACAAAAACGTCATTTTGATCCTTCAATGTTTTTGTTGTTGATCATTTGATTTACATTTGTAAAAGTATCGAAAACAGGAAGATCGTGGATTTTCTCTCTCGAAAGTGCTAGTTACATGAGCAATTATCCATGTGAATGTAATTAGATCACCACCGATAAGTGTCTCTTGTTTTAGACCAATCCGCAAACACTTGTATTATCCCTTGAACCATCCAATCACAAGCCACCCAACACTAATGTAAATACTTCTTGGAAATAAAAATCACAAGTCCCATATTCATTATTATCTTTATTTCATTTTCTTGTTTTCCCTTTATTTTTTTTTTCTTTTTTTACTTTTCTGACACAAAATATCTTCCAGTTCTGGAAATTTTTCTCTTTAACGCCCACAATTGAACTCCAAGATTGCCAATAACTTATTATTCCGTTCAAAAACAAATAACAATGAAACCTAGTATATTAGCACCACGATATACTAGGCGATTGCCATTTTCGGTACATCTCACGTGCAGAACGTTGGCCACAGCTACAGCAGCAGCAACAACAAGAACAAGAACAACACCTACTTCAACACCGGTTGCTCTACCTGCAAAATACAATCACATTCGAAAAGTCTTTGATGATCAAAAATACTTCAATGACTTTACAAAGGCTGGGTCAAACTCAACGATGTTCAACACTCCACAAACAGGTCTTTTCCTGAATGAACGATTAACTACTCCACAAGGGTTAGTGGAGTTTTCGAAAAGTTCTTTAAAGCAAGCAAAGGAATTGGTTCAAGAGATGTTGCTGGAGGCAAATACAATTGAAGGGCAACTAAAATATATCAAAAAATTGGATCAGTTATCGGATATCTTGTGTCGTGTAATAGACGTTGCGGAATTTATCCGAGTTGTTCACCCAGGACAGAAATGGGTACATGCTGCTCAACAAACACATGAGATCATGTTTGAGTTTATGAACCAGCTCAACACCAATGTGGACTTATACACCAATCTTTGCAATATCCTAAACAATCCAGCCGTTACCAGAAGACTAAGTGAAGAGGAAATAAAGGTGGGAGAATATTTAAGACAGGATTTTGAACGATCGGGTATACATATGGATCCTCAAACAAGAGAGAATTTTGTTACTATCACGCAGGAAATATCGTTATTGGGATCTCAGTTTGGAAATCAAATCAATAGTCTTGAATCCTATTGGTGCACAATCAATACGTCAGAGTGGGAGAGCATAGAAGACTTGCAATTGAAAAACGAAATTAAGCTGTACCAATCCAAGTACGATGGTCCAAGAACACCGGGATCGATGTATGTTCCCTTGGTTGCTAATATCCCATACTCCATTTTGATCAACTGCAAATCTGATTCATTGCGTAAGAAAATATGGATTTCATTGCACAACTCACCAGAGGAACAAGTCCAAGTCTTGAATAAATTTGTGTCGTATAGAGCATTATTAGCCAAGATGTTGCGATACAATTCGTTCGCTGACTATCAGTTAGAACATAAAATGGCAAAGAACCCTAAGAATGTGATTACATTTTTATCGAATTTACAAAACTCATTAAAGGAAAAGGGTGTTATTGAAGAGTTGAAACAGTTGTCACAACTCAAACATGATTCAAACACACCGGATAAAGTAATTGAAGATATCAAACCTTGGGACAGAGACTATTTATTAGGGAAATTACAGAAACAGAAACAAGCGACGGAATCTATTGGAAATGTGAATGAATACTTATCGGTTGGTACCGTGATTGTTGGATTGGATAAACTATTCAACGCATTATACGATATTTCACTTGTTCCCGTTGCTGCTTTGAAAGGAGAAACCTGGGATGTACATCAAGTACGTAAAGTTAAGGTTGTGGATAACCTGGCTGACAAGACATTAGGATACTTGTATCTTGATTTCTGGTCACCAAAAGTGTTGCCTTCACATTTCACAATTGTTTGTCTGCGAAGATTGAATGCTTCCATAGGTAGCGAATCTATTGATGAAATGGGTCAATTAGTGCAATTGGATGGTGATTACCAGTTGCCAGTCGTATCACTCGTCTGTAATTTTTCAAAGGCGAACTCGTTTTCAATTGGTAGATTTGCTGGTATTGAAAACGAAAAGCCAACATTATTATCTTTAGACCAAGTTGATACTATATTCCATGAAATGGGTCATGCTATGCATTCAATGATAGGAAGAACTGAGTTGCATAACTTATCAGGTACTCGTTGTTCGACCGATTTTGTTGAGTTGCCATCGGTATTGATGGAGTCTTTCAGTAAAGATCCTAGAGTTATTTGTGAATTGGGACGCCATTATGAGACCAATGAGAAATTGCCTCTTGCTCTTCTTGAAGATGCCCACAACCATAGAATAATGTTGGATGCTTGCGAGACATTTATGCAATCCAAAATGGCGACCTTGGATCAAAAGTTGCACGATGAGGATATAGTAAAGTCATTGGAAAAGGGGTTGAATGAAGTTGATTCTAGTGAAATTTATCATGCAGTGGAACAGGAATTGAAAGTCTTTGCTGACAAATGGTCGACCTGGCATGGAAAATTCCCCCATTTGTTTTCATATGGAGCCGTGTACTATTCGTATTTGTTAGATCGAGCCATTGCAGACAAGATTTGGCATGGTTTATTTGCCGCCGACCCGTGGAATAGAGACGCTGGGAAAAAGTATAGAGAGAGCATATTACAATGGGGTGGAACTAGAGATCCATGGGAATGTCTAGCAGATGCATTAGATATTGAAGAATTGAAAAAGGGGGATTCCACTAGTATGAAAATTATCGGTCAAGATAGCAATTTATGACTAATTGCTTAGCTCCGATAAATTTATCGTGTACATAGATAATTATTGCATTCAATTATAATAATAAAATATTATTATTGTTACCATTACTATTACTATTGTTATTGCTATTGTTGTTATGAATTTGTAAGCATTTCGGGCCGGGTTTCCTCCTCTTGATTTATTGCATTACGAAATTGGGGTACAGACGAATTGAAATTGATAATAATGAAACAGGCAAAAAAAAAAAAAAAGAAAAAGAAAATAAATGGTACTTCCTTGTGAGGCTGCTATGACACATGACCCAATGGTTCCTTAAAGCAAAAGAAAATAATAATAAAAATGAAGGGAACAAAAATGAAAAGAAATATACGTCGAATCACTTGGCCAAGAAAACTTTTTACTGTAGATCAAAAAAAAAAAACAAATAATCTAGAGGCTTTCTGTTGGGCGATTTAGTGAGATGTAGTAGTAATATTAATCTAAATTGAAAGTGGTGTAATCGTAATTCAATCTACCAATAATAGTGATTATGCATAAAATAATCACTTGATCTTTCTTGGTTACATGCAACTCCCTCTTTATGCCGATTTATTTTCTTCCGGGAAAAAAAAAAACTAAATGCCTTGCAGTAAAGTTTTGTTGGTAGGAGGGAAAGCGAAAAAGGAGGAGGGGAGGAGGGAGGCTTAATTTTCCCGACTCTGGCGAATGAGGTCATACACACACACAAGCGCGCACGAACACAGAGACAGACATGCATATAAATGGTTATATTTGCTTTCGTATGTGTCATTCAAATTCAGATATGTTGCAATATACGTAATCTCTATTAGTTAGCTAGGAGATCCTTTCTTTCCACAAGCTTCTTCCATCACAAGCGACGTAGACCCGCCTACGGATTAAAAAAATTTTAATGCGTTTTCGTAGGGGCAAAAATAAAAATGAAAAAGAAAAAAAAAAAATAGAAGAAAAAAATATTCAAAAAAGAAATTTTTGCTTGGGTTAACGTACAGCGAAAAATGACAATATGCCGCAAAAAAAAATTTTTCTTTTCTTTTTCCTCATCTCACAGTTGTTCCGAAGTCTTTGATACAATTGCGAAAATGCCTCATGGTAACAAAAAAAATGCCAAAAAAAAAATAATACATGAAACACAAACTTCCCTTGCGTATGTAAGTACCCACTAAGGTAGGTATATATGTATGTGTTTTGGTTGTATAAGGCATTTTGAATTTCTAGATAATGAGGAGACGGTTATTGTTCACGTACGATTCTCCAACAAATAAGAAATCGATGAAATCATAGATTACAATCAATCGATTACATGGATAAACGCGCACAAACTACCCTTTTTTAATAGAATGATAAGGGAACCAACTGCTTCAATACTGTATTCCCCACCAACCCCATTTCTTTTTTTTCGTTTCATTTCTTTTTTAATTTTACTTTTGGGGCTTTTTATTGTTCCCACTTCAACCAAGTAACACTGACAGTCTATATATAAAACCTGGAATTTTTCTATTATCAAAATTTTTTTTTTGTCTACTCTTATTGTGATTTCCTTAAAAAAAGATTTTTTTTTTCTTAGGATTATAAAATCAAATAACTGAGTTACATTGCATTGGTTTGTTTACTTTGCACTTCTGTTCTAAATTATTTGGATTTTTTTGGATTTATTTTATTTTGTCATTGATCATTTGTCATTGATTTTTTTTTTTTTAATTCTTAGTTTTTATTCTTAATTCTTACATATAAGTTCGTTTGAACAATTTGGAAATTATCGCTAATCATATCATGTCAAAGAAGATAACTCCAACTTTCTCAAAGGAAGTCAAATCCGAGGAATTCGGTAACTTTTCCGGTTCCGATGAACAATACGTCACTCACGACTCCATAGAAGGAAAATCCAAAGGCGTGTTTACCAATGTCGTTGACTCATTTAGAAGAAAGGAAAACGATGGCGACGAAGCTGCTGGTAAACAATTAGCTAAAGGTATCAGTAAGCGACATTTGATTTTAATGGCTTTGGTTACAGGTATTGGTACCGGTCTTTTGGTTGGTTCCGGTCAAGTCTTGCGTAATTCAGGTCCTTTGTTTACTGTTATTGGTTATGCCATTGGTGGTTCTTTCGTGTATCCAACTTTACAAGCAGCTGGTGAAATGGCTGTGAATTATTCTGAATTATCTGGTGGTTACAACTCGTACACCAGAATGTTTGTCGAAGATAGTGTCAATTTTGCCATTTCCTGGAATTACTGTATCCAATGGTTGAGTGTTATTAGTATTGAATTAGTCACCGCTGCCATTACTATTGAATATTGGATAAGCAGAGATAGGGTCAACCCGGATGCATGGGTAGCCATATTTTTCGTTGTTATTGTCGTTGTTAACTTTATTGGTTCAAAAGCTTATGGGGAATTCGAATTTATTATTGGTCTGTGTAAAGTGTGTTTATTGGTTGGTTTCATCATTATGGGTATTGTCGTCAATGTTGGAGGTGGTCCAGAACACGAGTTTATTGGTGGTAGATACTGGCATAATCCTGGACCAACTAACAATGGTTTCAAAGGTTTCTGTAGTGTCTTTGTCACTGCTTGTTTTTCATTGGGTCAAACCGAATTCATTGCCTTGTCTGCTGCTGAACAACCAAACCCAAGACAAGCTATCCCAACTGCTTGTAGATTGGTTTTCTGGAGAATTGTTATTTTGTTCTTGGGTTCATTAACCATTGTTGGGTTGCTTGTGCCATCTAATTCTAACCGTTTGTTGAGTGAAAGTGGTGGTTCAAACACTTCTCCATTCGTTCTTTCAGCTGCTCTTCATGGTGTCAGAGCCGTTCCATCCATTATCAACTCTGTCATTCTTATGTCCGTCACCTCAGTGGCATCTTCATCCTTGTACTCCGCTTCAAGAACTTTACAATCCTTGGCTGAACAAGGATTTGCACCAAAATGGTTTGACTATATTGACAGAGCTGGTAGACCTTCCAGAGCTTTATTGATTTCCACCATTATTGGTTTGTTTTCCTTCATTGCCACCTACAAGAAACAAGTCACTGTTTTCAACTGGTTGTTGGCCATTTCTGGTTTGTCTCAAGTTTTCACCTGGTCTGGTATCTGTATTTCCCACATCAGATTCAGAAAAGCATTAGCATACAACAACATTTCCACCGATGCTTTAGGTTACAAGGCTTCCACCGGGGTTATTGGTTCCTACTATGCTTTGGTCTGGTTTGCTTTGGTCTTGATGGCACAATTCTGGATCGCATTGTACCCAATCGGTGCCAAGAAACCAGATGCCAATATCTTCTTCCAAAACTATTTGGGTGCCGTTGTCTTGATTTTCTTCTACGTTGCTCATAAATTATGGACCCGTAGATGGAGACTTTTGGTTCCAATTAGTGAGATTGACATCAACCATGAAAGAACCATTTTCGATGAAGAGATTTTGAATCTTGAAAGACAAGAAGAAAAGGAAAAATGGGAACAATCTCCTCTCTACAAAAAGTTATTCCTACTTTAGATAGATTGTGTTTATATTATTATGTGTATAAAGTAAAAACCCCAAAAAAAATAAAATAAATGAAAGGATTTGTAACGAATAGTTTTCTATCAAAGCGTGTGCGGATAAATTTCTCTGTAGACTGAAGATTAAAAGAAAAAAAAAGTTTATACATATAAAAACATCACCAGAATAATCAGGTAACTTGCATTTATCAACATGATTAGAGTGCTACGCAGATTTGCAAGTACAGGTAAGAACACCTCTATTTTGCGAAGAGCACACATAGACATCAATGATATAATCAATAGACAGGACGAGTATAAAAGTTCTATAGAGAGAAGACTATTAGCACCTGGGTTGGTCAGTAATGTCGACTTTATTGTTTCAAATCGTAAGGTTCAAGTCGACTTATTCAATCAAATAAATGCCCTTAAGAAAGAAAGGAATGAAATTTCCAATAGCTTAAAACAAGGTACAAGTGATTTAGCCACGGTCAAGAAAAAGTTAGAGGAGATTAAATCAACCCTAAAACCTTTGGAAAAACAATGGAAGGATTTGGATGAAGAAATCTACGTGAAAGCAGAAGCATTGCCAAACCACATATCCCCAGAAGTTCCAATGGATCCATCAAAGGAAACGGTGGTGCAATTCATAAACTGCCAATCTGAAAATGATCCCAATCTTAAATTGGAATCACCAGAACAGGATCACAAAACCATTGGAGAGGCTTTGAATATTATGGATTTCCAAAGGGCATCTAATGTATCAGGACCCTCGTGGTATTATTTAACCGGAGACGGGGCATTATTGGAACAGGCATTGGTACAATATGCTCTCTCGAAAGCAAGAAAACACGGCTACACCATGATTACTCCACCTTCAATTGTTCGAAGTGAAATCGTCAACGCTTGTGGATTTAAACCAAATGATCAAAACAATGAAAAACAAATTTATGAACTTGAAGGAGAAAAGAAATCTCTAACTGGTACTGCCGAAATTCCATTGGCAGCTTTCCACGCGTCAACCACATTCCCAGAAGAAACAGAGTTTCCTAAAAAATACGTTGGTGTTTCTCGATCATATCGTGCTGAAGCAGGAGCAAGTGGGAAAGATACCAAAGGTCTTTACCGAGTTCATGAATTCACCAAAGTCGAATTGTTTCATTTCACGACTCCAGAAAGAACAACTCAGGAATTGCAACAACTCAAGGATATGCAAGTGGAAATAATAACTGAATTAGGTCTTGCTGCAAAAGTGCTCAACATGCCATCTTCGGACCTTGGGTCACCAGCAATGCAGAAATATGATATCGAGGCGTGGATGCCAGGAAGAGGATCTTGGGGAGAACTCACTAGTTGTTCCAACTGTGGTGACTACCAGGCAAGAAGATTAGGTATACGCTATAAGAATACTAATGACAGCGGTTCCAAACACGTATCAACACTTAATGGTACTGCCATGGCTGTGCCTCGTGTTATAGTGGCTTTGATTGAACAACACTATAACCCTCAAACCAAGGAAATAGCCATCCCTGAAGTACTACAACCATATATGGATGGTAAAGACAAAATTGTTGGAAATTGATTACTATTCTTGTACATAACACGACAATGTATATATTTGTATATAATATCTACTATTCTTCATCGGAATTGTTACTAAAATTGATGGTTCTCATCTTCACCATGGGTGTACTCGCGATTCTTTTGCGTTCACTTATAAAGTCGTTCTTTTCTATTTGATCAATCTTGAGTTTGTGGAAGTTCTTTAGGTTCTCCATCTTTGATTCTCGACTGCTTGTTGGGATTTGCGTGCTTTCTATTTGTTTTTGCAACTCTTGATAGTTCACCTGTAGTTGTTTATAGTCTTCAAATTTTGCAGTATAGCTTTTACAAAGCAACGCATATTTCTCCTCCAACGCCTTGTACTTGTTCTCAAGTTCCTGCTGGCTAGCCTGAGCCGGTTGGAGTCTTTCAAGGTTTTCAAGTTTTTGAAGAATGAGATCAAGTTTAGGATCATTGTTGGTCTCCCCTCGCATTTCATGAGTACTTGCCAAAATGTTTTCCAACAATTGGGTAGACTTAGCATCCAAAGATACCGCTTGTAATTCTGCGATTATTGGCGATGTAATTTGATTGACAATATCGGATGGTGGCTGTCTTTGTACCAATGATTGAAGAGATTCCTCGAGTTTCAGTATTTGTAACTTGGTTTCATCATTATGTGTTGCTATTGTCTGGGTCCTCGACATGAAGTCCTGTGCTTGTTCATCTGATTTCTTAAATTGGTTCTCAAGGTGTGTCATTAGTTCCAGCTGTTTAGTATCCTGTTTAGTCAACTGGGAACTCATCAATTCATTATCTGTACTAAGAATTTCCTTCAATTTTGCTATCTCATCTTTAATCAACTTTAGTTGAGTATCATGGGATGTCAAAGACCTAGCATTTCCCACGGCAGAACGAATTTCATTTAAAGACACATCATTAAGACCGACTTTTAAATTTTCCAAACT
Source organism: Candida tetrigidarum (assembly GCA_030557055.1). Taxonomy (NCBI): domain Eukaryota; kingdom Fungi; phylum Ascomycota; class Pichiomycetes; order Serinales; family Debaryomycetaceae; genus Candida; species Candida tetrigidarum. Next base: position 23,457 of record JAKTVF010000061.1, read on the forward strand.
CCTAGTCTTGTCTTCTTCGTTTAACTTATCTAATCTTTGGATAATCTTATTCATGTCAGCCTTAGTGGCATTTCCCTCCGTCATAACTTCTTGAGAGTAGGTAACCACACTCGATAATAGTTTGTTCAAATGTTCATTGTTGTTCTTCAGTCTATCAAACAATTGTTCCAAATCAACATGGGTTTGTTTTGAGCTCAACTCAATGTTATATAACTGTTGTTGGATCTCTTCTTGGGTAGTATGAAGGAGGTTAAAATGTTCATCCAAATTGTCACTTTCCAAGAAAGTCAACTTCCCAGTTTTCTGTTTGTTAGGGGAAATTGGTTTCAAGGGCAGTTTATGAATAGGAGTAGGTGTTGCTGAATGAATGGAGAAATTATCCCCTTTGCTCGTAGGTGTAGTTGGTAAATTCTCTTTGTTGTTCATGGATGGGGAGGGGGGAGACTTATATTGATAATCTGACACGGGTAGTTTTCTGGCGTGGTGAATTTTAAATTGTTTGTTTACAATTTTTTTTTTTTTTTTCTGTTTTGATTGTTTGTTTGTTGTTCTGTCATAGTGCTTGTTTCCGAATCTAGGCTCGTGTTTTTTTTTTCTGCGATCCCTGAAATTTACAAAAAAACAGTCTTATATGTATACCTAAACTAATTAATTAACTACCCTACATATTGAAAAAGACAACGCTTCGTAATTGTCTAAAAACCAAATTTACTTTTAACAGCAGCACTATACATTGATTTCTTCTGATCTTCAACTCCTTCAGTTATACTTTGACTTGCTTGATTTGCATAATCATTAAATGTCTCTTCAACTGTCTGGATTCCATTTTGAAGACTTCTCATAAAACCTTGGGTTCCTACCCCACTCGTAGCAGTTCCTCTTCTTACAGGCTGTTCATAAGGACTGACCTTGTCTTGACTTTTGGTTCGACCTTGTTGGTTGTAACCACCATAATTGTTCTGGGGGTTAGCTTCAGGGCTGACATTGTAAGCCAATTGCGACTCTATATTCTTGGGTGCTTTTCTATTTGGACCAGCAATCAAACTAGTCAAATCTTCAGTAGACACGAAACTCGTCTGTCCTCTTGCCCACAGCAATGCACTTGCAGATGGACGTGGTGGAATTATCGCATTCTCATTAAACAACTTGTCGGTTTCTTCGTCTGCTTTGAAACGAGATTTTTCACTGGTACAGACGTAAACAGATTCTGTTTTCGAGCTTCTAATAAACAATTCCCCAGACAGCAAAAGGTCCGATTGAGTAGCAGTTCCTGACTCCAAGGAGTCCTTGACTTTCAGGTACACTTCACTTGGGAGTTTGATATTGGCAATATCTGCCAACGATGGCAATGCACAAAGCTTTACAAACCCGGTTTTCACCAAGATTGCCAACACAACCCCTTGATCACGGTAATTTATAACACTCACTTTCAAACATGTGTCATCAATAACTTTATGGGCTAATTTTTGCTTTGGGAGCTTGAGCACTCTGATGTCTCGACTTGATGTGGCGATTACATATGCAGGTAAAAGAATACCTTGATTAAGCTTATTAAATGTACTCATATCAGCAATGGCAGAAGCACCAGTAGTTGAGTTGATTGGTATTAATTGTGAAATGAAAGATCCTTCGCTGTCGTTAGAGTCAGTTGTTCTATAATTAAGATGAGCCGTTTTATCAGCAAAAACCACCTCAAACCCACCATTTCCAATCGGAACTATCTTGAACATCACTAAGTTACCACCACAATTGGTACCCACCAACAATATAATCGATGAATAACCATCATGGCCATATTCTTGGATTGTAAACTCAATAGAAGTAGGATAACAATTCCCTTGCACAGACACCAAATGTTCTCTAATGCTTTCAAGATTAAGAATAACTGCTGGTCCCCTCGATATGTCACAGACGACCAATCTACCTGACTTATATCCCACGGCACCAAATCCAACATCGCTCATTTTAAGCACCGAGATTTGTTCCCTTGGCTCAGTTTGCAATAAACTGACAGGTAAAAACGATGAGGAAGATGTGATGGATCCCAGAATTCTATGGTGGATATCTAAAAGTTTGGCGTTTCCATTTGAATGTTGCACTTCGCAATCGCTATAGTCTTTGGACGAAGAAATGCCAGCACTCTTGTTCTGTTTGCCAAACTTACAAATAACAACATCTCCTGAAGCCAAACCAACCATCAATTCACGATTTTCGAATGCACAAGAAACAAATGTTACCCTCAATGATTTCGGATCACCATAGTCGTATAAAGTTTCTCTAAGACCAACCTGGACAATACCTTCCAATTCTTGCTGTTCACCCTTTGAAACGTCCAGGAATCTGACCAATCCTCTTTCGTGACCAGTGATTAAAATGTTTCTGTGTATATCACTGTAACCGATTGGTTTCTGGATACCTCCAAGTTGGGCTGACATCCCACCATATAGCAACTCTTTTGTTTTCGATGTAACCCCACTCGATATTCTATTGGACATAATACTGTACCAATCAATTCTCCTGACTTGTTGCACATCAAAGGAACACAATGGGGGATGAATAAACGAAATTGAAGTTGGCAATATAACTGCACCTAGGTCAGTACATCCTTGTTCCCCAGCATGGTCTGAGAATGTGGTAAGGTACATCTGTCCTAAATTCGACACCAACAATAAATATGATGGATTGTGACCATCATGGAAGTAAGGAGACCCATTCTGGGTGACTGGCTGGATAGTGGTAATCACTTCTTGCACTTCGGTTTTGTTCAAATAAAACGTGATAGGGATGATACGTTGTCCAGATTGTGGCAGAGCATAAAATTCCCCTTGCTTTTCGTTGGATGTGATGGAATATTTCAAAGTATAGCCGAAATCTAGAATGTGGATACAGTTCGTGGCATTTGGATCTCCTCCACTTATAAGCAATTTTGTATTTTCTGGATCCTCGCCACACACCCATCTAACGGTTTCAATAGGGTTAAACACTTCTGGAATCTCCAAAGGCGTTCCTGGTTGGTGAATATGAACATCAAATACGTTTCTTGCTTCTAAAATAGAGCCACTGGCAAGATCCCAAAACACAATAGAATTGTCCTCATGCACAGTAACGGCATGTAAACCATTGGGGTGGAAATGCGCCTCTTTCAATTTGGGTATGATTTCTTTTGAACTGCCGAAAAGTTTCTTCTTGCCACCATGCGAAACATGGGTTGCAAGCTCGAATGCTCGATGCGCTTTGGATAATTGGTATACCAAGACACTTTTGATTTCTCCCGAAACGAGCGAGTAAACAATGGCACAATGATTATATCCAATCAATAGCGTACCAATATCACGTGGGTGCCATTCAATGGAAACAACAGGTGACATTTTCTCCTTTGGCATAATCTTTTTCTGCAAGTTATCAATTCTAAATGGGGTTTGCTGAAGTCTGTCCACGTCATAAAACATTAAACTTCCATTAGACAATCCCATAATCAACCAATCCAACGATGGATCTGTTTCCATGGCCGTGACAGAGCCAGGGAACAGCGCAGTTCCTAATACTTTTTTGGAATTCAAAGATAAAATCGTCAATCCCGATCCTGGTGATGTACACACCAAGTACACACCTTTAACAAATTTAAGGAAAGTAATTGGATTCTTAAGGTTGAACTCAAAGACAACTTCGACATTGACCTGACCATAAACACGGACGTCGTTATTTTTTGTTGACACTGCTAACAACGATTGCACAGGATCATAGGCAACTGCTACAATAGAACTTTTGGGAATACCAAGTTGGTTGATCACTCTGAGTTCAATTTTCTTGACGTCGATTTCCTCTGGTGAAAGGCCTTTGGTTCCTCTAGTTTTAATGACATTGGAAACCGATCCCAAAGATAGAGGTGCTTTTCTCAGTTTGAACTTGTTAAACATGATTCTCTGTGTTGATGTGGAGGAGAAAGGCAGTAACGGGAAGGAACGGCGACTCCAACATTATGACAGTATTTTTTTTTTTTTGTCTGACTTCAAGTTAGGCACTATGGATTAAACAACTGGTCGTGCAAAAGTGGGGAGGAACACACAGTGCAAGTAATGTACGTGTGCTGCCAGAAAAAAGAAAAAAAAAAAAAAAATAAAACCACGTATTTATAAAAAAAAAATAATAACAACACTAATTTGAAAAATCTCCAACTTCTCTCTCCAATTCAAGTTTCATACACCACACAGGGAAAACAAATTGATATAGAAAATGGTATGTTATAACATTATACATGTTACCCCATCTATTACTATGTTATCACGTTACTAACTTTGCCACTCCCTTCCTGTCTTTTGTGGCCATTAGAGTTTTGATAAACTAATCGGATTAGGAATGCTTGGTGTTGCTGCTTTTGTTTTCATATACTACACCGCTTGGGTTTTTGTATTACCATTTATTGACGAAGACAATTTCTTGAACCAATTCTTCTTGCCAAGGGACTACGCCATCAAATTACCATTGTTGTTGTTGGTAATTGCTGTTTTAGGGGTTGGAGCTTTCGTGGGAAAGGTTTTGATAAAAAACCAACAAAAGCAGAAAAGTAAGAAGAAATCACAATAGGTGAGGTTATTTTATCTTATTACTAAACCTATTCCGAAAATGCCAAAATTCATATATTAACAACTATCTAGGGAGGTTGAGAATTGAATGATTATATCACAATTTAAAAAACAAACAAACAAAAGACTCCATGAATGGTGTTTGATTATATTATATTATATTACTATATCATTTTAATTTACAGTCTAACTATATAACTACCAGATTTTGTAATATATTTAACTCCCTTATATGGTTTAACTGTATCACCTAGCCCCTTTGCACTTATTATCTTTAAGCTGTCTACTTTCAATCCGCTGGGAACTGGTCCTCTATGACTGTAGGTGAGTCTAATGTAGTTTGGTTGAAGGTGACCGTGTTTCAGCATCTTATTGTTGTTACTTTCATCATTCGTCTTATCTTCAACACGATCTTCATTCTCTTCTGAGTTCTTTGAAATAATGGATCCATAAAATACTGGCGAGACTCCAGATTTCAACTGTCTCAAGTTCCACTCTGCTTTGCCATCACTCTTGGTTGTAAAATCACCATGGGTGATTCTATTTAATTTCACTTTCCCGTCGGCTTGTTCACATACTATTTCCACCGTGATAAAGTCTATCTTCGAAATCTGTTGTGATATGTTTAACCTGATTTCAAACTCTGAAGAATTATCATGACAAATAAACTCCGTATCAATACTAGTTGATCTGATCGTGTTCAACTTTTGTCCATTTCTCACAACTTTGTTCAAATCAATTTGATATTTCATCAATGTTGAGCGTCCATCAGGTGGGATGAATGACAAAATCCCCCTTCTTTCTTTCCAAGTATCTCTATTAATGCATCGATGTAAACTTGGTAATTCGACATTGGAACCAACTGAATTTAAGGCTAACTCTAATAATGGAACACCTGTCAATCGACTCAAAAAGCTTATTTCTCCGTCTATGTGTCCACTTATCATATGATTAACCACATCGTATGGCTTGCTCGACGAATAAAATGCCGAGTCATGTGCTTGATCGAATTTCGATTTCTTAATAACCGGTTTAATTATGGCACTAACTGTTTCGATCACATCAACATACATTTCATTGTTGGTGTGTTTGACGTTGTTTCGTCTCCATGGTATATCATTCGAAGTATCGTTTTCCTTTATAAGGTCCAAGGTTGAAGGTCCTCGTCCTGTGGCTTTGGATGCAGCTGTCGTAGCCCCACTTAGGATTTTGGAAAGGAACGACTTGTAACTAACCAAATCTCTTAATTTGTTGAAATCGGTCACATGGGGTGTGCCATCGTCCAACATTTGGTATAACATTAAGGTCAAGGTATCATTATTTGCTTCAATCTTAGTACTGTTCAATTCACCAAAGTAATCTTCCATGGCTTCAATTAATCTTTGAACAAATGTTTGAGGGAATAATATATTAGATGAATCGTCTTCACATAATAAGTAGAATGACAAGGAAGATTCATCATGTCGGTATAAGTAATACTGTGTGTTTAAGGTGATTTTATTTGCACTTGTCAATGATGTCGTTGTTGAGGATATTTTCGGAAGTAACGATTTGAACTTGGGTGTCGATAATGAATTCGAGTACTCATAAACCAATGCGTTGGTTGAATCAGTTATGTACAATGCCTCTATCATTTATCTGATGTCAGTTGCGTTGAATTCCCGTAATTATTTAATGTTCGACTTTGGTTTTAAGGTCAAAAAAAAAAAATGCAAATTAAAAAAATAGAAAAATAAAAAAAAATAAAAATCAACTCGCATGAACTTTTCTACTATTGGTGCCTGTCAAAAGTGCTGTCCACCATTATAAGCACGAATAAAATCATATATATATGTACATTAATGAAAGTATAAACGAAAAATTGTAAATAGTGAGAAATGAAATTATAAATATCAAAGAAATAGAAAAGGATTCTATGGTTAAGAGAAGAAAAACATTAAGTTCCAACGATGTATTGAATCAAATCTATAATGGGCTAAGGCTAAAAATTGAAAATAATTCGAAATCCTTCCAATTCAATAACATCGTCTTATCTCTCACCTCATTGCCATGGGTTACACCTATTACAATTAATGGCTATTATTACCTGTGGGATCTTTATTGTTTGGAGTGTGGTCTTTGACAACTTCATCCAGTTTATCAACTTCTTCTACTTTATCAACTTCTTGCAGCGTACCAACCTCTTGTATTTCTTCCACCTCCTCAACGTCATCTGTGCTCTCTTCATCATCAAGATTAACGTTAAAGTCTCTGGCAACTCTTTCCTTGATATCATCAATATCACTCATACCGTAGAACGTAATGGTAATCAACCCCAATACACCAGCAATACAAGAAAACACTAAGGCAACAATTCCTTTTGTTGTGAAACCAGTTGGCAATCTCTTATATTGGATATTTTGACCAGTCAAATCCAAGTAATTGTTACTATTACCAGCAGCATTACCTTGCCATGGGACACCAGCTTTTTCACAAATTTCCTTATGGTTTTCAGTCAATTGCTGGTTGGGGTTATCTTGAATACCTTGTGGATCCTCAACTAAGACGAGAGCCAAACCTTGATCCAAATGCCATTCAATGTGACAGTGGAAAAACCAAACTCCTGGGTTATCAGCTTGGAATCTCAACACCATGTAGGATTGTGGATTGACGTAGACAGTATCTCTAATCATTGGATATTCCGGCCATTCAGCATGTTCTGATACATTAAACTTAACTGGATCGTCATCATCCTCAACACCTTCATGTCTCTCGATTAATTGGAAAGCGTGACCGTGTAAATGGAACGGATGTGGACCACCATCCAAATTGTTTAAAACAATATCAATCGTATCGCCTCCTTGAATTACAAAAGTATTCGTATTAGTACCATACACCAACTCGTTCGTACACTGATCGCCTGATGATAATGCAGTTAACAATGGTGGTACTTTTGGAGTCGTGTAGCTAATGTTGTTGAAGAACGCATAGTTTATTCCATTACCCAAATTATCCATCATAACCTCAACTGTGATAGTATAATCAGGATCATTGAACAATGTGGTGTTGGATAGTGGTTTCAAGTAGAAATCGTCAAAGAAGTCGTCAAGAGAGTCCAATAAATATGGCCCTGGCATGTCAACATCCTCGTTGTAGACAATATAATTTGTACCATTTAATTGCAAATTATCAGGGACAGAATTCATCATTGTATCATCCGCTCTGTTCATGAAAGCATAATTCTTGTCTGTAGAATTCTTAGTAGTAATCAAAACAGAATATCTCTGAGCGATCGTGATATATAGTAAATCAGTTGTGTTCTGATGAACATAGATCCCATCGATTTCAACAATTGTAAACTCATGATCTTCCATCCAAAGATATTGCGATAAAAACCTTCCCGTGTTGGCAATTCTTAGAAGATATGTTTTGTTTGGCTCCACCTTCCAGGTAGCGTTTCTTGTTTCGTTAAATAAAAAGTTTTGTGGGATAGGCTCTGACCCAGTAGGGTTAAATCTATTCATGAAACCAGGCATCATATCATCAGAATAATCATGATAGTGATCAGATAATGTTAAGACTACTTCTTCGTCATATTCATATGGGAAATCGTCGTCTTCCACTATCAAAACACCTCGCATACCATCACCATACTGGCCAGAAGTATGAGAATGATACCAGTAAGTACCCACCTGTTCCTGGATTGTAAAATTGTACAAGAATGTTTCACCTGGTGGTATTGGGCATTGGGTCACCATTTCAGGTCCATCCATTTGACCTGAACCTTGTTGGAATAAACCGTGGAAATGTAAAGTGGTGTTTCTATCATCAAAACCATTAATCAAGTATAATTCCACTCTATCACCATTTTTGACTCGAAACGTTGGTAGTGGCCATGTACCGTTGAACCCAATCATTTTTCGTTCAAAGGTACCATCTGGATTAGCGTCTACCCAACCAGTCTGATACCACCAAGTATGTGTTTCAGCTGTGACAAAAGCTAATAGACAGGTGAATGATAATAATTCTAACAACCTCATTGGAATACAGTTTATAAGTTAAGTAATGTGATAATAATGGTGATAGTGATTCTAAATTTTTTTGGGTATTGTATTTTTTTGGGAGGAGGGAGGTTTTGATTGAAGGTATAGGGTGTGGTTTCTAATAATAGACAGGAGTGAGTCCAAAAGATTTGCAAAATTTAGCTGCTAAGAAACTTGATTTTCCTGACGTAATTGCAATTAACGGGGAATGCAAAAATAATTCCGGAACGTTGGACCTAATGGACTAAGAACAAAAAAGGGGGAAAGCAAAAAACCGTCAGGAAAACCATAAAAATGGTAGGATGGGTTAGGATATTGGGGAATCGGTAGGACATTTATACCATTATCGAAGATAGTCCTCATGAATCTGATGATATCCACATGGAATACACAGATTCCGATTAAAAATCTAAACTCACCAACAGAAACACGAAATAATATATTTAGCCACGGAATACAAAAAATAATTGGTTGAAACCAAGTAAAATGGGTCTAGGACAAAGCATTTTCCATGATTGTCAGCATCCAAACAATGTAGTAATTTTCAACAAACCCGGAAATAAGAAGCATTCCATTAGACAGTGTGATAGCAAAACAAAAAATAATTAATAATCAATAGACAAAGGAAAGGAAAAAGAAACAGAACTAGAACTACCCTAAAATATAAAATTCTGTTTCAAAGCTAAGATTGGGTCATAAACTAAGATGTGCATTACCGACCCAGAGTGGCTTTTATCCAATAAATAATGAACAATACTTCGCGCAAATTCCTGTCAATATGCAATTTTACTTCATGTCAACCGCAAACAACGGATTTTCACTCTTCCGGTTGGAAATTCCAACTCACATATTATTAATTTTTTATTGCACATGGGAACTCTCTTCATCCAAGTTTTATCTCATTACTGGATCATTAATCACCAATAGCAGTTGCTCGCCCATGAACACAACATTATCACAGAAACTGATAACTAAACGGTTTGAATTTCTTGCTCTTCATTTTTATTTTTATTTTTTTTCTTGTTTCTCGTATGTGTAATCACGCAAGTAGCGCACCTGCATATAGCTGCGTATCAATGTGATAATTATTGTTTCTTGATTTCATGGAAACCATAATCATAACATTCCGCATTTCAAGACACTCTGTTCGTTCCAGAATAATATATTCCCTCCCTCAAAGAATTAATCCACAATATGATGCAACTAGTGCAAAAACCCAACCCTCAACTTTGTGATGATTGCTTTATATGGTAATTAAATGATACTTTTACCGAACACATAAAAGAAAACTCAAATGAAATTAGAAATGTTGTCATACGTACTAGGTCTGTAATGAAATGATTGGGTTGCAATAATTTGCAACTTTTCACAGTCCTGTGTTTTTTTGGGAAGCCAAGAATTTTATACCTATTAGTTAAACGGGCGAAATGTTATCTATTAAAATAAAAGTAGTATATGTACACAATAATAATTGCAGGAAAGATTGAAACAATTGGGGTTTCTAAGGGTGGTTGTTTCTTTCTATGAAAGTGAATAATATCTTTGATCATTAAGTCGAGTCATTAAATGTAAAATAAAATTAAAAATAAAAAAAAACTTATCAAAAATCCAGTCAATCCAAAAATAAAAAAGTAAAACAAATACAAGGTTGGTTCAAAAAGGTAATACAGTGACTTTCTTAAAAACATGTAAACCTTTACGCACACACACTATTCTTCAAAAGCCTTTTCTTTGTTTCATTTGTTTTTTGGGTAAATTCATGGAAATTCAATTTAGTTTGATTGGTGTTGTTTTGAGATTGAATTGGACGAGGAACCCTCTTCACTTATAGGTTCAACGTCTTCGTCGTCGAGATCAATGTCCAAGTCTCTGGCAACTCTTTCTTCGACGTCCTTAATATCACTCATACCGTAAAAGGCAATAGTAATCAAACCCAATACACCAGCGATACAGGAGAAGACCAAGGCAACAATACCTCTGGCAGTAAAACCAGTTGGCAATCTCTTGTGTTGGACATTTTCACCAGTCAAGTCTAAGAAGTTATCTTTGTTGGCAGCAGCATTACCTTGCCATGGGACACCGGCTTTTTCACAAATTTGTTTATGGTTATCAGTCAATTGTTGAGAAGCATTGTTTTGAATACCTTGTGGGTCTTCAATCAATAAAAGGGCTAAACCTTGATCCAAATGCCATTCAATATGACAATGGAACATCCAAACCCCTGGGTTGTCAGCTTTGAATCTCAAGACGGCATATGACTGAGGGTTAAGGTAAACAGTATCTCTAAGCATTGGATATTCTGGCCATTCAGCATGGTCGGATGAGTTGTAAGCAACTGGGTCTTGGTCGTCTTCGATACCTTCATGTCTTTCGATTAATTGGAAAACGTGACCATGCAAATGGAATGGATGTTTACCGGTATCCAAGTTGTTCATAACAATGTCAATGACTTCGCCTCCTTGTAAAACAAACGAGTTGGTGTTTGTACCATAGACTAATTCATTCGATGCATCGTCACCGGCACTAAGCACACTTAATAAAGTTGGAACCTTTGAGTGAGAATAAGTGATATTGTTGAAGAAAGCATAATTGACCCCGTTACCTAAGTTATCCATTTGAATGTCAACGGTAATGGTGTAATCGGCATCGTCCAACAATTTTTCTTTGCTCAATGGTTTCAACCAGAAGTCATCAAAGAAATCATCAATGGAGTCTAACAAATATGGTTCTGGCAAATCGGCATCTTCATTGTAGACAATATAGTTGGTCCCATTCAATTCTAAGTCACCTGGAATAAGATCCAACATGTCAATGTCAACTCTATTCATAAAGGCATAGTTCTTGTCGGTGTCATTCTTAGTGGTGATCAATACAGAATATCTTTGAGCAACAGTAATATAAAGCAAATCAGTGGTGTTTTTTTCAACGTAAACACCATCGACTTCAACAATTGTAAACTCGTGGTCTTCCATCCAAATATATTGCGAGACAAATCTACCGATATTGGCAATTCTCAAAAGATAAGTCTTGTTTGGTTCAACTTTCCATGTATTGTTTCTGGTTTCATTGAACAACATATTGGTTGGGATAGGTTCAGCACCAGTAGGGTTGAATCTACTCAAAAACTTAGGCATCAAGTCATCGGAGTATTCATGGTAATGTTCGGCCAAGGATAAAGTAACTTCTTCGTCGTATTCGTATGGGAAATCGTCATCTTCAATAATAAACATACCTCTCATACCATCACCATACTGACCAGAAGTATGGGAGTGGTACCAGTAGGTACCAACTTGATCTTCAACAGTAAAGTTGTACAAGAATGTTTCGCCTGGTGGGATAGGACATTGTGTAATCATTTCAGGACCGTCCATCTGGTTGGTACCATGTTGGAACATACCGTGGAAATGTAAGGAAGTGTTTCTATCGTCAAAACCATTGTTCAAGTATAATTCAATTCTGTCACCTTTCTTAACTCTCAATGTTGGTAATGGCCATGTGTTGTTCAATCCAATCATTGGTCTTTCAAAAAGACCATCAGGGTTGGCATTCACCCAAGTAGTTGTGAACCACCATGTATGAGTTTCTGCTGAAATCACAGAAAGCAAAGAAAATATCAAGAAAAATAACGAGGCACTTCTCATGGTAATATTTATAATTCAAACTAGCCTAGAAAATAAGATGAGTCAAAGTTGGAAAATTGAGGACTAATTTTATTCTTATTATTGTTTGTAATGTATAATGCAAAAAATTGACTAGAAAGAAACCCGACCTTTTCAAAAGAGGAAAATTGAAATTAACTCAACGAGAGATTTTCTTTGTCTTTTTATATTTTTTTTTATTTCTATATTTAATATTGAATTTTATTGGAATTTTTTTTTTTTTCCATTCGTGGGCACTGATGGAATTGATTAGATGGAAAAAATTAGAGACAAGAAAAAAAAAAGAAATGGGAATTTTTTTAATTATTTTTTCACCTGAGAATCTTGTTTTTTTTCTTGGTAGTGTCGGGGGAATAAGGGAGACAAAAAAAAAAAAAAAAACTTGAAAAGTTATATATGATTGGGACAAAATTAGCGAAATTTCAGAACACTTTTTCTTATGTAATTTAGAAATAGCTTTAGTAAATGTAAGGCTAACTTCCTGTATATATAGGAAGGCATTAAATTGAGGTGTGGTTTGTAGTATTATTCTGTGCAAAGCTCCATAACCCACCTTTAAAAACAGAATACAATAGCCGAAGGATATAATATATTGTCTGAGAAGTCAACCAATCAATGGTGCTTAATCCCAGCTCTTGGAATGCAGACACCTGCAATTACTAAAACTAGTACTGCCTACAACATTACACTAAAATAACTTTAAAAAAAAAAATTCCAAAAATTCCACATTAAATGAGGAATGAAGAACCTTTACTTACTAATGTGGGCGTAAATTTTAAATGGAATGAAAAAGTCAACAAAACAAAGGTACTGTTATGAATGACCACTTGTTAAGTGTTTAGAAATACTATAGAATGGAAAAACAAAAAAATTCAACGTCATAGGAAAAAAAAAACACGTAAAAAGATCTTCATTTTCACTAGAAACTTAACTCCTGAAATGAGCTGAGATGGAAATCTTTTACTCGCCCTTGTTAGGATCAATCCGACACGCTTTTGGCACTTGTCCTATTAGAAGTGACGTGTATTGCCGAAACATCTGTTTATATGCAGACTTTTTTTTTACCAATTGATCAATCAGATAAAGCGAAGTTCGCAGAATGGAGTTTGGTTTCTAATTCGCAGAGACAACTTTTCCCACTATGTAAATGCTTAACAACCTCTGCATACTAATTATATTTTTTCCGTTACTCTCGTACCCTCTCTTCTGATTGGTCAGAATATATATTTTAAGTTTTCATTTAGTAGTATCAAAATCAAGGGATGAATTCTCTGTACTCCATTGTTGCCCTTTTACTTTTTGTCTGAATAAGCTATCCAATCCCATGCTAAAAATTAAAATCAAAAAAGGGGAGGGATGAAGGAAATGACGAGCTGCAGAACAACTTGAGCCGTGGGTGATTTGAAATTTCTTGGTAACGTTTGAAGCATTCTGTGAAAAAGCTTAGCCTATCTCGTTATTGAATAATGTGAGCCGTGGCCGATGGTCTTCTTTATTACTCCCTCTGATTCTATATTATTAGTAACTCCTCTTACCAATGACTATTGGCTAGTTATCTGGAAGAAATAATAAAACTTTTGTTGGTTCTCTACTATGTTAACTCAGTTTTGTCTGGATTTGGTACCAATACCCAACAAAAAAAAAAATTCCATATACTCCTCTCCCACTCTACTTGTTGCGTATATCAAATACCCATCACTGGACTAATTAAGGTCATGCAATGTGAGTGTTGCTAGCTCATAACCTTTACTATCACGTGATAAGCGGTCACGACGTTTACAATTCTTTTTTTTGGAACGTGCGTGTACTTCTCGACAAATTTTTTCTACACACTATTATGTGCGGTCCACATGTATTTTGCCCACAAACTACATCTACTAACACTCCGCAATAACAGCTTCGAGACAGAACAAACCAAAAACATAGCAAAGCAATACAAAAAAAAATAAAAATAAAATTTTTTTTTTGGCGTTCTCGATATTTGGTCATCCCTATACTTTTTTTTTTCTTAAACATAGGTTTAGACAACTACAGTCAAGAACATTTGATACCCTTCGTTTTAGAGTTAATTAGATGTGTTTGGATCATTATTAGAAGGCTTACGGGTTCATTCTTTGTCACATCTCGTTTATATTCTGTTTTATTAATTTAACAACATACAAAAAAAAAAAGCAACACAAAACACCACGTTTCTCAGATACATATTGATTTCGAATTAAAAAAAAAGCAAAACACCAACCAAAACACCAACTTTAAAAACTCCTCGATAGACATGGTGGCTTCAAAAAGACTTATATCAACAACAACAACCAATCTAGATTCATTTTCCCTTTCAAAATTTAATAACTTGTTAAGCCTCTTCAACAGAAAAACTACGGCTGCAAATGACAAAAAACAATCTTTAGCAACAGCTTCCGTCACTCCAAGTATATCGGTTGCAAGTACCACAACCAAGACGATTCCTCGCAAGGTTACTGTATCTGCATACAAAAGATCCACTCATCCCACTTCAGTTCCCTTATCTAAATTGTTTAGCAATAGTTTCCCATTGTCAGTAAAGGAATCATTAGAAGATTACAAATTACGTCATCAACCATTGAAATTTCAGCATGATTTACTATCCCTGTTACCATTTTACCCCTTCCCTGATTCCACAGGAAGATCTTCCGAAGTATTAAAAGTAACTGTGGATGATCAGAACAACTACATCAATGAGTTTGTCATATACCCACCTGGGAAATCGCGGGATGATGAATCGGATTGTTTCCATTTGGTAATGGTACATGGATATGGTGCGGGCTTAGGGTTTTATCTTAAGAATTTTGACAAAATCTCCATGAATGCTAACAAATGGATCATTCATTCAATCGATTTGTTTGGCTATGGATGTAGTTCGAGACCAAAATTCCATCCAAACAATTTAAACCAAGTTGAAAATTGGTTTCATGATACGTTTGAAACGTGGATGGCAAAGAGGAACATTCCAAAGGAGAAAACCATCATTATGGCTCATTCTATGGGCGCTTATTTAATGGCAACTTATGGAATTAATCGAGACCCCAAATTTTGCAACAAATTATTAATGGTTTCTCCAGGTGCAGTTATCAAGCACAGGAAACAAATCAGTGTGCCAAAATATTTCAAAAGATTATGGGAGCAAAACATATCCCCATTTTCCATTGTCAGAAAAGCTGGTCCATTGGGTTCAAAAGTAGTTAGTGGATGGTCCTCAAGACGATTTGCTAAATTAACTCCCAAGGAGAGTAAGTTATTACATAAATATTCATATGCAATTTTCCAAGGAAACGGATCAGGAGAATACATGTTGAATTACTTGTTAGCTCCTGGAGCTGATGCTAGACACCCATTGATTGAACGAGGGATCCATAAATTAAAATGTGATATCTCTTGGTGGTATGGAAAAGAAGATTGGATGGATAAAAAAGGAGGTGAATTATGCTCCAATATCATCAATAACACGTCTGGAGTTGCCAACAAAAGCGATGTGAAGGTAATTGAAGATAGTGGCCACCATATTTATCTCGATAATATTCACAAATTCAATTCAATGGTGATCGAAGAGATGGAAAAAATTGAAACCCAATAGTTGGACCCAATCAACAATCAAAAAAAAGCAGTTACTATATCTATAAAGTACGTAAATATACATGATCTATTCATACAAACTCAGGATCCTCACTGTCGCCTGTGAAATGCACTAGCAATCTTAAAGAAATCGGCAACTCAGGATCAGTAACCACAATTTCATCACCTTCATTTAGTAAACTATTCAATTTCTTCAGTAAATTATCTCTAGTTAATTTTTCTAATTCTGGAGGACTAGTTAAATAAAGATATTTTTGAGCAGTTGTAAGAGACGGGTTCAACATTTGGACGTCCTGTTTTGAGCTTATTTCCTCAATAAATTGCTGTAAAGTCCACCAATTTTGACATGTTATTCCTCTTGCCAAGTTCCCACATACCGGACAATTCGGCTTCTTTGAATATTCATACGTATAAGTGTGAATTGAATCATCCCCCGTATACATCATATAGTTATTTAAGATTGGGTTGGAATTGGTAACCAATTTGAATGCTTCGTTACAACAACTGGCTGCAATGATGGCATTTGTGGATGCAATAGCCGGGATTATATTCTTCACCACCCCCAAAGTTAGACTCTTAGTGACCCCATCAATATTGAAATCAGCCGCCCTTTTCAAAGCTGCTTGATACATCCATTCCACTTGCTCAGGATCATCTGCATCGAATTTTTTCCCTGGAAAATGTCTATTCCATTCCAATTGACTTGCCCACTCCACACAATGTTCAGGTAATCTTGGAGTATTGGCAATGGTACATACGGGATATGTCACTTTGGGAGATAATAGATCTAATGAACACTCAAAACACAGAGTCAATGTTGGTATTATAACCCTGGATTGTCCTCTAAATCCTTCTGTTCCCCCATCAATCAAAGGGATCAACGTGTCGTCATCCACTAAACTTATCAACGTGGCATTGATCCAACGTCTCGCTTCAATCGAGTCCAATCCACTTACAATAACCTGAAATTGTCGATAGTAATCATTTGGTTTATCCTGAATCTTACCGAAATAAGGATTGATTTTCAACTCGGGGTCATCTATTCTTTCTAAAATAAACTTTGCAGCAACTTCTGCTTTGCTTTTCCCAATATCATTCTGACGAAATAAAAATTGTCGATTCAAATTAGATAGATCAATAGTATCCATATCTATAACGTCAATATTTTTGAACCCAGTAAGGGCCAAATTCTTCAATATTTCACATCCTAATCCTCCTGCCCCAATCACTAGAACTTTACTGGTTTTTAATGCATCCAAGGAATCTTGAACATTGTATTCATCAGGCACTTCATTGAATGGTCCTATAGTAGATAGTAAGGGTAATATAGAAGAATTATCTCTCATTTGGTGAATATTTAATTGTTACAACGTGTGAGTGGGATTGAAAAATTGTACACAACTCTGTGTTTACACGTCCACTATGTTTATTTTTTTTTTGTTTGTTTGTTTGTTTGTTTGATTTATTCTTTTGCTTTATGAATCTACCAACTTTTGTCTCCTGATCTGTATACAAAACTTCCCCTGACGAAACCTCTCTCCGCGCTTCGCCTCCCTTTTTATTTCAGCATCGGCTTAAGCAAAAAGAGCAAAACAAGAAAATAAATAGAAGATGCGAAAATATAAATTCTTGGTTGTATGTGCAACTATAAATGAGATTTAAAGTAAAGTGTTTTGCTTTTGAAACACCCAATGTTATTGAAATACAAACAATGATATATGTATAGAGAAATATTCTAATCGAAAAAAAAAAACAAGAATGCATATCTATTGATTGGATGATTGGGCTCCTGATTGGGGATTTGCAATAATAGCTGGTGGTGGATAAATTGTATTGGCTGTAGGCTGTTGTACAGGCTGAGGACTGCCTCCCAACTGTGGTCGCGTGTTTTGTCTTGGCTGTGGTGGCATACCAACTCTCTTTCCCATATTTTGATGAAGTGGGTTATGTAATGGCTTATTAACAATATGATTATTAACATTCACACCCAAAGGTGATGCAATTTCATTTCGCCTTGTCTTCACTGACTTTGTGGGATCAACGGTTCTTCGAACATTTGGCGAAATATATTTATGATCGAATTTTGGAATATTATTCGGGTCTGCCGTGTTCTGTTGTAATAAAGCTGCTGCTCCCGCTGAGACGAACATGTTAATTTCTTTCTCTGGCAACATAGTAGAGTCTTGTTGATCAACACGTTGTACGTTGCCATCTACAGCAGCCGGTGGTGCAAATTGTTTTTGTTGCTGGTGTGATTGTGATTGTGACGATTGATGATGGCCATGTTGAGATGCTCCATCAGGCATGTCATCACTGAAAAGAAAAGAATCATCCAATTCGTCTGCTTCTTTGCTTGTTGGCAAATAATCCATATGCTTATTTGGCAGTCTTGGCGTGATAAAAGCAGATGACGTTGGATTTAATTGTGGAGTTGGTGCAGGTTTATTCACGTCTGAACGAATTGGTGGAGACGTTTGTTGCGCCTGGTTGTGTAGCAGGGGTTGAGGATGGGGACCTTGCTGCTGTTGTTGGTGCGCCTGCTGCTGATGCTGTTGTTGCTGTTGTTGGTGATGTGGGTGCTGTTGGTGCTGCTGTGGGTTACCTACTGCTGGTTGACGATGTTGATTATTCTGTAAAGCTTGATTCGTCGGCTGCATGACTTGGTTTTGTTGCTTATGTCCATTTGACTGATTTCCAGGTTCAACACGCGTCATTTGTGGTCGTGGTTGCATGTTAACTTCACCATTCCTGGGTTGCAATACATGATTCTCAGCATCTTTTCCAGATCTCAACATCGCTTCCCGCTCCTCTATCAATTGTTTCTTCCTTTCCCTCTCCGCTAACAACGGATCGCGATGAAAATCATCTGCTTCATATTGAATCGTGGTTTTCTTCATTTTCTTGAGTTGATCACGATACCCAGTATCGTATATACAATTTCCCAACACGTTACCAAAACATCTCAAACATCTTTTGATTCCGTCAGTTACGGCTTCTTTTTTACATTTTTCAAACGCTTTGCTCTTGCTTGGAGCATTATCTTGAAAGCCATACCCAATATCTTCATGAAACGTACCATCGCGTAAGGTAACTCGAACCACAATGGATAAACCTAATGAGCACTTCAGTGAACCCGGATGGGCATCAAAATAATCAACATTACACGTGATTATCTCTGAATTCCAGCCATTAAACCCAAAGATCTCATTTGCTAAATTTATAGCTTTCCAACCTTCGATATAGTCCATATTAGCACCACCACCACCAGGCCGTTGACTTATATACTCTTTACCCAATACCCGGTTTAAAGAAGTTTGAATCGTATTGCATTCTTCTTGCGTATATGGTGTGGGAGAAAATTGTTTGGGTTGCGAGTTGACGTGTTGGATATATTTATTCGAAGGTGGAGCTCCTCTATGTTGACGGGAAGGAATTTGCTGTTGTTTAGGATTCTGAGGAGTGGTGGACAGACTCAGCATGGCTAATGTGTATTGTTAGGTGAAGAACTTATGACTGCAAGACGTGTCGTAAAAAAAAAAAAAGAAATAAGAAAAGGTAGTAAGAATATAAAATCAAAACAAAATCTCATTTTGCTAGTGAACTGTAAATAATGTGCGAACAGAATCAAGCTCACATAATTTTTTTTTTTCATTCCATCCATTTTATTCAATGCACTAGATGACAATCTGAAGGTAAAGTGCAAGAAAATTCAAGCAAGGAAAACAATTAATAAAGCCAATATATTGCGTCAGCGATTAAAGAGCAAACAGAGAGAGAGTTTCGTTATTTAAAACGTAAAAGCGACCCACTTGAACCCGTACCTTATGGTGGGTTGTCTACAAGAATACACAAGTGAATTTCCTGCGAATAGAATAACCTTTTTAATATCAATATTTTGTGCAATTAACAGTAACCCTATACATCTAAACTCGAAATCAAGGTAATGTTATCACCCTTCAATAGTATTCTACCTAGTTCTTCTTTCTTCCCGTTGCATATTTCAACTGCATCGTCAATAACAATATTCATAAACTCATCAAATCCTCTTATTTTGCCCTGTATTCTTGATTGTGTTTGTTCATATAGCCATATTGTGACCAATGATTGTTGTTGTAAAAACTTAAATATAAGATTGATTGGTGGGAGGTTGGATTGTTTACCTTGTTTGGATGACATGGTGTGTTATGTGGGTGTGGGGGTGTGTGTAAAAAAGTATTTGCTTTTTGAGATGATATTGAACTTTTGTTTTACTATCGGTTTTTTTTTTCTACTTCTTCGCAGTTTTTTTGTATTATTTTGTTTTGTTCTGAGATAATAAAAATAATAAAAACAAAACCGTAACCAGTCCTCTACCGACTATTTCAGAAAACGCGTCTCGTGACAATGTCCATGGATTTCAAACAACACTTTATTGAATGGGTAGAAGAAGATGCTATCACAGCTACTCGTCGAGGTCTCAAAACTGTGGATTTATATAACAAAATACTATACCAACTACGACATTTTCCTGGCCCCATATCTGATTTAAAAACATTAAAACTGATTCGACATGTTGGTGAGAAAACAGCAGCCCAACTCAGGAAAAGGGTTGTTGCTCATTGTGAAGAACAGAATGTCCCAGTACCTAGAGAGTTTATGGAGGTGGCTGAGAAACATAGACTAGATATGGAGGAGTTTACTCATAATCTAGGTACGGGATCAAACAATGGACCTCCCGCCAAAAAAGCCAAAAAATCAGGATCAAGAAGTGCTAAATACATACCCAAACACAGATCTGGAGGATTTGCTATCTTAATTGCATTGTATATCTATGACAAGAACCAAAATGGTTTAACTAGAGAACAGATCATGAAATACGCAAATCCATATAGTGATCGGTCGTTTACAAATAACAGGGGGAGCAATGAATATTATTCAGCTTGGACGTCAATAAAAACTATTATTAATCACAATTTGGTTAATGTTACTGGAAGATCACCAAAGTTATACTTTCTAACCGATGAAGGGAAAGTTTTGGCTGAACAATTAAAAACTACGGTTGGAATCGAGTCATCACCATCAATTGAGGTCGATGTGATTGATAGATCATTTGATAATGGAGTAAGGTTTGAATCTAGTTTTGACGCGGGAATTGAAGCATCATCCCCGATTAGAATTCTATCAAGTTCACCCATAAGAAAGATCAACAACCCTGCGCACAACAACAAATTTATTCAGCAAGTATTAAGTGAAAAGAATAAGGCACCAGTTCAAGAGACCAGTAGTTACAAACACGATGCAAGTAATCGAAAACTTGAAGGAGTACGGTACGAAATCTGGAGAAAAGAAGATTATGACATTGTGGTTTACATTGATAATCGTGAAATGCGATCGCAACAAGAACGAGATCATTTCCAAAAGAGACTCGAGATGATGCATATAAAATGTGATGTTAAACCATTGGCATCTGGAGATGTAATATGGGTCGCTGTTAATCGAGTCAATGGGATGGTAGCGGTGTTGAACTACTTGTGTGAAAGGAAAAGACTTGATGATTTATGTGATTCCATTAAAGATGGTAGGTTTCACGAACAGAAAATCAGAATGAAGAAAAGTGGCATAAAACATTGTTATTATTTGGTTGAAGAAATGATGAATTTCAATAGTAAACACAACGATTTAATGGATAGTATCCAGTCGTGCGTATCACAAACCATGACCAATGCCAGACTATATTTAAGAAAGTTTCGAGACATTGACGAAACAACAGCATTTTTGGCCTCAAACACAACGGCTATCGAAAGTTTCAAGTCCAACTTGATTGTTATCAAACCAAGTGATATCAAAAACCAACAAGAGTATCTAGATATTCTCACAAAGTTTAGAAACAAGTTTGAGATCAATAAACAAGACCACGAATGTGTTCATCTATTCACAAGTTTCCAAGATATAATGGGGAAAACAAACCTGAGGACAGTAAAGGAGATGTACATGTTGATGTTGATGACCATTAGAGGGTTGTCACTAGAAAAAGCCGTTGTGGTGCAAAATAGATTTCCTACGCCGAAAAGTTTGTTAGAATTCTACCATACTGAATATGCCAATGCACCTCAAGAATACAAAAAGGACTTGATGATGAATGAATTTAAAGATCAGGTGGGCAATAAGAAGATTGGTAAAGTGTTACTGGAAAAGATATACGATGTATGGGGTAAGTGAGTAGTAGAGTCATTTGTATAGTCGTGTACATGTGTATACTATCAACACTCACACATACAATTTTTTTTTTTTTGTCTACTTTTTTTTTTATGTTTAGATTGAAAAATTTTCTCATTGATGGTAATAACTTAACAGTGCTCGACATACAGATCCAAGCTTGACCATGGGTAAAAATATATTGAAATATGGTGGAAAATCAGGGTTACTTCCAAAGGTGAAACCTATTTTCAACAAACCAATCCGTCCACCAACACCATACGAATTAGCCAACGAAACCAAACATGAAACAGGTTATGCTGAAGGAGTTCCTTTACCTATAGTCAAAGGTAAAACAATTTCACGTCAACAAGCACCAAAGAAGGTTGTTACTGTTGCTGAAAAGATAAAAGAAATCAAATTCCCTAAATTAACATTGAAAGAAATGAACAAGTTGCCACAAGAAGAAAGAGATGCATATAGAAGAGATTTCTACAGATCACATTTCTTGAAGGAAGCCTACTTGGAAGAAGAAAAGAGATTGGAAAAGATTGATGAGTTGAAAGAAAAGGTCTATCAAAAGAACTTGGAGCGTGCCGAACAAGCTCATGAAGAAGAAATTTTGGAACACGACAGAGGTGTGAAAGGATTGCCAACTATGCAAGCATTATTAGATAATGGATTGATCAGAAGACGTACTGCAGAAGAAAAGGATTTGTTAAAAATCAAAAGAATACACAATAGAAAAACCAGAGAATTGAAACAGAAAGAATCAAAGGCGGAGAAGGTCTTATCATTATACCATGCTGCAAGTAAATTCATCACAACCGAAAAACAATTAGAAGAAGCTATACATAAAGCTTTTGAAGTCGATGTTGGTGCATTTGAAGGTCACCAAACTACTATAGAATCCAAGTTGTCTAATAAACTGTTGGGTTACTTGACTGCTGAAGCCAATGAATCCCTTATTTCCGATACCATATTGGGTGAAATTAATGGAAAACCTGGTTTGAAACAAGTACAAGACGAATTGAATGGTGAAAGAGAAACGAACAAGAGAGTTGCTAAGTTAAAATCCACAATTCAATGAAGAATAAGGTAGGCCATGAAACTTTGTTACGTAAACATGTAAATAGACTCAAAGTATAAGTTATTTTTCATTACAGAATATTTTGTAATCTAAATGAAATTTTCCTCTTTGTTTTTCTTTGTTTTTCTTTTTTCCATACCCCCCCTTGTTTAGCATCAAAGCAACAAACAATGATGAGAAAAAAAAAAAAATCATGATGAAGAAGAAGAAGAGCAAAACATATACATCAATCCACGGTGAACTGAATTGTCTGCATCCTGTTTCTTCTTTAATAGTTTAGCATTGTACAATATACCATTTGTTATTCTGTATATTGCTCAAATATGGACTCTTCAAAGGCTTACAATTATCAATACATCTTCAATAAGATATTGAACAAGCGATTGAAATATGTGTTGAATGTGAATCTAATATGGGCAGTGATACTAAACGTGATTTACAATTTCATGCCATTCACCAGAGGACCAAGTTCATTGGGCACTAGTTTTTTGAGTTTACTATGTGTTAAAATACCAGTGGTTTTCATCTCATTGACAATCATTCGTCAATTACGCAGACAACATTTGATTGTCGATTATTCAAATCATAAGACATTGGGATCACAGATTTATTATTCAATTATTTCGTCCAATTTCTTGATCAATTGGTTAGGTTATTATGTTTCAAGTTTTTTAATTTATTCAATTTTGTTGTATTTCAATTTTGACTTCACATTTGATTATTATTTATTATCCAAAGAGTACAGGAAATTCCCCTTAATCAATGATGAATGGGTTTACTTCTGGTATCATGTGGGATTTATTTCATTTTTTTACACCTGTAACCAATTGATTTTCCAAAGACAAAGATTGAATTTCGAATTTGGTGTCAAGAGACATAGTCCTGAGAATTATTTATTCAAACATTTACCTTATTTATTGGGGAACTCTTTTGGTTTGAATTTGTTTATAATAACATTAACTCCATTGACTTATTGGATATTGAAATATTACATCTACAAGAGTTTTATCTTAGTCACATTAATTTTAGGGTTGGATACTGCTGTTCCTCCATTCAACACATCTATCATTACTTTGGTCAAACTAGGGTATGCCTCGTTTTTCTTGATTTTAAGTTGGGAAATTGTCAACCATACATTTAACGTGTATGCCACGATTGGCTGTCTTGATGGTAAGAAACCAATTTCTACCTATAGTTCAGATCCAATCCAATGTTTATTATCTGGATTACGTGATGTTGACCCAAATTTCCAATTGAGTAGATTGACAGCATTTCAAGAATTGGCATACTTATCAACCAGTTCCGATAAAGAGGCAGTTAAGTTGAGATTACAATTATTTAGTGCAAGATCAAAGAAGACTCATGTTTGGCCGGCTATTTTTGAAGAATGTTCCTTGGTTATTCAAGAGACTACCGACAGAATAAATTATAGAAGTACAAGTGATTTGGCTGCGTTGAAAACAGTTCAACTTGGAATTAAAAATGACATCAATATTGGATTTAAGAAGGATAATGATATTTTTGGGAATTCATTCATATCATCACCAAGCAAAGCACCCGATGTGATGAAGAAATACCAACCAGAAAACAAGCAAACCCAAGAGAAACCAAATAAATGGGTACAATTATTCAATGACCAAGTAGTAATTCCTATGAAATCTATAATCACCACATTTATCACTCATTACTTCAAACCAAATGCAATCAAATTCAATTACTCCAAATACATGAAAATTTACTATGAGTATAGAAACAAGTTTTCGGAAACTTCATTTGGATTATTTTTCAGAACAACTTTAAAAAGAGATGGAGAATCCAGAGTAATCAATCCAGTTAATTTTGGTAATGCGATTATTTCCATTTCAAATTTGGTTCAATTTTCCACTGAGGATGGTATTGATGATGATGTTTGTCTGTTGTTGAATTTATTAGAACATCCAATTAGAGCCACGACTAATTATATTGATTATTTACCAGCATCCATTTATTTAACTCCATACCAGAAAGAAAATTCAAATTACAAGAGAAATTTGTTAATTGGAATCTTACATGATTTGGCGATCCATGAATTTTATCAAATTTGTATCAAATTCAATGGTAAGTTGAATGATTTGATCTTGACTCCAAGAACATACAAGTTGGCTAAATGGGTTATTGATAAAGAAATAGCCATCCAACAAGAAAAACTGCAACAACAACAACAGCAACGCCAAAGAGAATTGTAAGGTAGGTTGCTGTTTTTTTGTCCGTGTCAGTCTGTTTGTGTATCAGAGTGTATATTAGCATCATTCTATATGTATAAATAATTAATGATCCTTTTTTTCATTTTTCATATTTCTTTAATAATCAATCTTGACTTCTTCTTGCACTGTTAGGTAAATTAGTCGTGCTGTTATTAGTACTAGATTGTGCAGTTGATGGTAGAGTGTCTAACAATACCGGTTTCAAGACTTCTTCATCAAATCTGGTAAACCATTTGGCATGTTCCTCCGCACTTAATATCGATCCTATCACTCCTCTATTATCGTTTGATGGTGTGGTTGTTGAAATGGCACTGCCACCCATGAAATCTTCAACGTCACTACCAACTATTTCATCATCATCAAAATTGATCTCATTACTATTAATGTTATCACTAGGCGATCCATTTGTGTCCAACAAATTGGAAGCAGATGCTGATACATTGTCTTTGTATCCAGATAGTTTTGTTTGAGATCTGGCAAATCTTCTATTACCCATGATGTTAGGCAGTTTGGTATTGTTATTGTTGTTGTTACTCTGTAACGATAATCTTGGTGCTTCGATTTCAAACTCATCATCAGAGTCACCGGTTTCATCAACACATCCAATCTTAATACCCAAGATCTCCAACATTGAGGCAGTGGTACCTCCAAACAAAATAACTGTCAACACCACCACCACCAAAACTGTGGCCAACAAGGTCCATTTAGCTTCACCACTGAAACCCATGGCCAATGCCACCCCAACTGCTCCTCTTAACCCAGCCCAGAAAATCATCATTTGATAAGAATGAGAGATTTCATCAGGGACATTGATGGAATTGCTACTGATGCCGGAATATTTTTCGTATCTTGCACGATACAAAAAGTTAAGAAATCTGGACAATGGGAACACGGCGGACCATCTGGCAACACAAATGGCAATGAATGCCACAATAATCAACATTGGTTGGAATACCAACTCTACTTCAGTGAATAATGACAATCCCAAATAGATGAAGATGAAATTCTCAGATAATTGTGCCAACAACTGGAAGATGTATTTAGTGGCAATTTGAGTTCTTCTGGACATATTGAAATAAGCATAATGCTTCAAAGTAATACCACAGAACAATAAACTGACAATACCTGACATGTGAGCCCCATTGGAAAAGAAATACGATTGGTATGCAAACAACAAGACCAAACAGGTTTCAATTTGTGGGTATCTTCTTATGTGAGAATGTTTCAAGATCAAAGCCACAATGATACCAATAAATATACCAATAATGGTAGATATAGTGAATGTCATCAAGAATAAACCAACCCCTTGGAAAAACGAAGAGAATCTAACTGGTTGGCCATGGAATTTCTGACATGTTTCAAACATAACAATGGATATGGCATCATTTAACAAAGATTCTCCAAAAATGATAGTGTACAATTTAGGATCGACTTTGTATGCATTGAAAATGGATAAAATAGTGACTGGATCAGTAGCTGATAAGGTGGCACCTACGGCCAAAGCATCAACGAATTCCAATTTGATGTTATCCAAACCTAATGCTGCCCAAATATAAACGATTATTCCCACCACTAAAGCCGAGATAAAAGTCCCAGGGATGGCAAATGTCAAAATACTTCCCAAATTTCTGAAAAAATTCGCCTGATGTAATTCATACCCACTATTCAAGATGATTGGAGGTAACAAGATATTGAAGAAATAACCTGGATTGAATTTGACCGCGTCTTGAATATAATGACCAGGAGACATTCTGATGATCAATCCAACAATCATACCACAAAAGATGGACAAAACAGTTTCATGAATAGCTTTGATTCGCCTCTGTTGTAAGAAATACGACGACCATAATGCACTCATCAATAGGAGTAATAAGATGAACAATGCCCAACTGGAGAAGATTTCATTTTCCACCGGATTTGAGTCTTCCAAATTGTCGTCGTCAGGAGTGGTTAAATCGGGTGTGTCCTCCTCTAAGTCGCTAGATAAAGCTCGCTTGATTAGTTGTTTTCCTAAGTATAGCACTAGACTTGTCATCTGTTGGTATTATTAAAAAGTGATTGGTAATTGTGGGAAGTGTGGTTAAAGGGTCTGTTGGTCAGTGTAAATTTAAGTAAAGTATAATAATAATAAATAAAAAAAAAAAATCAAATTGCGATTAAGTTCTTGTCATATAATAAACTCCACCTTTGTTTATTTCTTTTTTTCATTTTATTTTATCAGAGGTTTTATTTTTCTTCCGAATTGATTTCACACATAGTTTTGGTGGGTCGTGTAGAGTGTGATAATATATACTGACGTGTTATGTACAGGATAAAACGAAAGGACTTTTAAAGAGGAAACAGAGGACACCAAAACAACTGGTAGTGATGGGGTTCCTTTACATATGGTCCCGAGGAATTATTTAGGCTACCTAGTAATGGGGTAATCATGACCCAAAAGAAAATACCAACAAAATTCAAATGGTGTAAGAGATTAATATGGACGGTTGTATTTGCTGGAGAACTTGAGAGATGATCAGCATCTTAAATAAAAGAGGATGATTGATCGTACCATAGCAAGAGTTTCAACGTGATATTTGTTGTTGTTAGATGTTTGAGGTTTGAGGTTTGATCAATGTATGTGTGATAAATGGGATTGATACTCAAAACCTGTGGGGATCGAGTAAGCCACAAAGAATTGACTTATTGAGAGAGAAGTAAATCTTTTTCTAATATGCGCTCTGTTTAAATTGCGAAAAATTAATTTCAAGAAGATAGGGGATATCAGATATTGTAGGGTTAGTATATAGCATTAATCTAACAAAACAAACAATAGCAATAACGAAAGTCAAAAAATACAATGTAGTATTGTTTGATATATATATATTGCAATTTGATATTTCAGGGGGGCGTGCACAACTATTCTATTTTTCGTTTCATTTTTTGTTTTTTTCTTGTTCTACTTTGTGGTACTTTTATTCAAAGTGTAGAGCGTGTACTTTGTGGTAAAAAAACAATGGATGAGATATTCACACATACACACGGCCACTCCTTTTATTTCTGAAGTGTAGATTACATGAAACGAATGAAGAAGCAATGGTGAAATGTGATGAATGTAAGGTCAAACATTAATTGGAATTGAAATGGGGGAAAGATCGGAGTTAAAGTATGACTAAACCCCCCTATTCAGTTGCTAATTAATTATTAAGTTGCTAATAGCTTTACCTAAAGTAAATAGAGCCGATCTTTAAATCTGTAGTGATTTTATATAGCAACACCAAAATAAAAAAAAAAAGAAATTGATTACCAGCACAACAAGTATACCAAAGTACACGACTTCCCAAAGGCTCACGTTCTCCCAGCACACACACCACGCACACCACACAAAAAAAAATTTCTTTTTTTTTTCCTTCGTGATAAAATGTTTTTTTTTTTTGTTAGTATAATAATAATACTACTAATAATAATAAATAATATATAAAAATAATACTAAAGAACAACAATCTGATGTTGTTTTTTTTTTTCTTTCTTTTATTACTATAAATATCTTTTTTTTTTTTTCAATAGTCAATATTTACAACAAAAAATTCATCATTTTTTTTAAACAACACGGCTCTATTATTCATTAATACTACTTCCCCTCCCCTCCCTTACTTTATTATATATTCTCCCATCCATACTTATTTCGCAGTCACTCGTTATCCATCATGTACCAGGCACAGCAAAATTATAATCCTTCCATCGAAGATTTGATCAGAAATCACAATATCAAATCTTCCCAGATTAATCCCAATGCTTCGTCGGCAAACCTTTTCAAACTAGGTAATAGCAATACTAACAATATGAATCCTCAATTACATACACCTCCTTTGTCATCTAATCCTTCCTTCACATCCTTCCAGAATTATACCTATCCACTATCTCCGTTGAGCAAACCAACTTCTCCAGAACTAATAATACCAACAAGATCTCTAACAAATACTTCTTTTTTCAGTTGGTTACCTCCAATTGATGTCAAAATAACCTCATTCTGTTTACTTTGGTACTTTTGTTCCATCATCTCATCTAATTCCACCAAGTTAATTCTCAACAATTTCAAGTACCCAATCACTTTGACACAATTCCAATTTTCCTTATCTTCTATATTATGTTTAACTTTATTATCATTTTTGAAATTTAATTCTCATCTAGTCCACAAATTACCACAAGGGTTTGTTCCTAACAATTTACACATTAATACTTTTTTAACTCCTACTAAATTAATCATAAACACCACTTTACCAATGGGGGTTTTCCAATTCATAGGTCACATAACAAGTCACAAAGCTACTAGTTTGATCCCGGTTTCAATTGTTCATACTGTGAAATCCATGAGTCCGATTATCACCGTCTTGATCTACTCGGTCTTGTTCAAGAAAACTTATAAAAAAATCACTTATATCACCTTGATTCCTTTATGTTGTGGTATTATGTTGACATGTTACAAGAAGAATAATTCTGCTCCAAATAACTATGTTACTGGATTGGTGTTTGCTTTCATTTCCATGATTATCTTTGTTAGTCAAAACATCTTTGCCAAAAAGAGATTAACCATCGAAACCGATTCCATCCCAATGACAAATAAAATCAACAAGGATAAACTTGATAAATTAACCATATTGTTCTATTGTTCCACCATTGGATTTATTTTAACTTCTCCAATCTATTTAATGAGTGAGTTTATGAATTTCCAGAACTTGGGTGTTTCACTTTTGCAACTCGATACCAGCATTTTGTTTTTAGTCCTCCTTAATGGATTCAGTCATTTCATTCAATCATTATTGGCATTCCAGATATTGGGTATGGTTAGTCCAATTAGTTATTCAATTGCTAGTATCATGAAAAGAATATTTATCATTTTAATTTCGTTCATTTGGGAACTGAAACAATTTTCTAATATTCAATCTTTTGGTTTGATAATAACATTATTTGGCTTATATTGTTATGACAGATGGGGATCTACAAATTAGAATAATTGGTAATAGTTTCATTTACTAATACAAATAAATAAATATATTCCTGTTTTCTAAATCTATCCAAACTCTATTCTCTAATATGTGTTAGTTTTTTAGTATTTATCCTCTTTTTTTTTATTATTATTATCTTATGTTTCTATTGTTTTAATGTCCAGCACCATCAGTGTTTAACATTCTTTTAAAGATATCACCAAAGGCAACCATAAACACAGTTTGCCAGACACCTAAACCAATTCTAGGGGTGACACCTCTATATAACCCTTTGATACCATTTTGATTATAAATATATTTGAAAGCACCCACAACACTCAAGTTCTTTGGACGGTTAGGATCAGCAGTTTTACTTTGCATTTCAACTCTAATGACTTCGATTGGTTGATTCCAAGCACTTAAACCACCACCAATAACACTACTGGCAATTTTTTCCCAAGCGGATAATTTTTGATTTTCAGATTTACCAGTGGCATTTCTGATAGCTTCTTCAGCCAATCTACTGAACCCAAATCTAGAACCCCAGTTGGTCATTTGTCTGATAGCAACGGCATTAACACCTTTATTGATACCTCTGAGACCTTCTTTCTTGTAAATTTCTTTGAATACTTGGAATGAAGTTTGTTGTGGCACACCACTGCCGGCTTGTTTGGCACGAGTAATTTCCACGGTTTTCATACAGGTACAGAATCCCATAGTTAAATAAGCTTGAGCTAAACCACCAGAGATACCACCTCCCATTCCACTAACGAAATTACTGGCACCCAATTTTCTGAATTGATATTCTGCTTCAGCAGAAACAAACAACAACACAGCACCTTTAGTACTTGCTTCGATCCAAGCCCAAGGAATCAACCCTTGGTAAAAACCAAAGATACCACCTCTACTCCAAACTAATTTAGCAGCTTGTGCCATGGTAAGGGATCTGTTGGCTGCCATGGTGGTTTTAATGACTTCCAAAGGTTGTCCTAAAGTTGTAACCTCAGCAAGGTTCAAACCGGCACCTAAGGCAATATTAGCAAAACTTATTGGTTTTTTTTCAATTTGTTTAGACATTAGTAGCTAGTGATGATATAGTCGAATGGAAAAAAAAAAAAGCAGAAGAAGAAGAAGAAGAAGTAACTGAAAAGAAAAAAAAAAATTCACCTTTTTCTTTTATTTTATTTAAATCGTGGAGTGAGATCCGTTGATATATATTAAAAAAAAAAAAAAGAAAAGAAACTTGAAAATTTTTTTGTGGTGGTTATAATTCCTTAGTTTATTCTGTTGGGGTGATTGGAAGATAACGAAAAATTTCTCTACCGCGTGGTTCATATGCGCGCGGGTGTGTGCAATATCTGGTCCTAGTGCCAAAAAAAAAAATCCACAAAAAGAAAACCGAGTCATAATCGCAAGCCGCTGATATTTCTACTATCTCTAATGGCAGTTTATTACTAATAACACAACGATAATTGAAATGTTATTAGGATGTACATACACCAACGAACTCCTATACATTTCATCCCTTTCCTGTACTACACGAAGAAATATCAATAAAGTGTGGGGTGGAGAAGAAAAGAAAAAAAAAAGGCAAAAAAGATCGGGGCCGAGCGTCGGATATATTAGGAATGGAATATGCTTTATTGTATTGTCTGTGTATGCAAAGAAATGAACTAAAATTTGTACGTATAGATATATATATCTATATATATAAGAGCGGAGTTGTCCGACAAACTTCTCAACCCTTCCCCTCATTTCCTTATGGCAATCATTAGGATACTGAAATAATGGTTTTACTTTTGACTTCTTGAAAATCATCTTGGACTTCTTGACTACTGCTCAACAAAGTTTGAATTTTCACAACATTTTCCATGCGTAGTTGTGACTTGTGGTCATATCATTATGCCATCAAATTTGTAGTTCAACTGGATACTCAATGATTGCTTTACTTAGTTGTACAATTGGTTCTACTTCGGAAATTATCCAAATGTGGAATATCTAAGGGTTTCTTTTTTTTTGACACATCGATGACATAAATTAAATTGAAAAAAACAATAGCAGAACGCTACCATACGACTTAAATGAACTAACTAATACTGTCAGTTCATTATAGTATGTTGTTGACACAATCTATCACAATAGGCATTCTATCGCTGAACCAAGAGTCCATGGTTATGCATGCGTCGAGGAATCGGTATTACTCACCATCGCAAATGAAAGGAAGCAGTTGTTAAAACTTGTCCTCTCACATGGCTCTTCATGCATAACTTGGATTCGGTTCAAAAAAATTGAAAAAATTGGTACTGCTTGGAACCAAATTCTATTAATACGTACAATTCTTAGAAAGAAAACCCACAATGGGGATATCTTCCCAAGAGCATTAACTTATCTTAGCTGAGCTTGTGTTTTTTTACTATTATATAGTATTAAATTCCTAATGCATACGAATTACAGACTATTCTATGGTTTATTTTTTACTGACCTTACCTTTGGCTGGTTTAACCTTGATATTCTTCTTCTTCTTCTTTTCACCCAATTTTTTACCAATAACTTTAGCAACAGTTTCTTCGTCTCCTAATTCTAACAATCCTTGTTCGAATGGAGTTAATTTGCCTTCGGTTTCTTCCTCTTGTTCTTCTTCTTCTTCCTTAGTAACATCATCTTCAGTGTATAACTTATCTGTGTAGAACAAAGGTAATGCCGGCGAAGTGGTTGATTTCAAATGGATAGATTTAATGCCATTAATATCTAAAGCTTTGACCACATCATTTATATTTTCAACTAAATTGTTGGTATCATAATTGATAGATCCAATCTTAACAGAAATATTGGTTCCAATAGGTGGTAAATAACTAGTACTTGATAATGCTTTATTCACTTGATTTTTCAAAGTAACTAAACTCAATTCTTTTGGATTCCCCAGGGAAGTGAGTTTGATTGGGATTGGGAATTTATTTGA